>JBAMBJ010002659.1:0-79475 GCA_037043495.1 Drosophila recens | reverse complement strand
CCAAAAGTCATCGAATAATTCAAGAGTAATTGAAACTGTTTCCCACATTTAAATCCTTTGCTTTGATTGCAGAAACCTCATCACGAAGCTGAAGGAGTTCCCCATCCAGCAGTACATTCCCCTGGACTCGCACATTCAGTTCCACAAGATCGCCGCCTGCACGGCGTTGTTCTTCTCGGTGCTGCACACGATCGGACATATTGTCAACTTCTACCACGTGTCCACGCAGTCGCACGAGAATCTGCGCTGTCTGACGCGGGAAGTGCACTTCGCCTCCGACTATAAGCCGGACATCACCTTCTGGCTCTTCCAGACTGTGACTGGCACGACGGGAGTTCTGCTCTTCATCATAATGTGCATCATCTTTGTGTTCGCCCATCCGACCATTCGAAAGAGGGCCTACAATTTCTTCTGGAACATGCACACGCTCTACATTGGCCTCTATTTGTTGAGTCTGGTTCATGGCTTGGCCCGATTGACGGGTCCGCCACGTTTCTGGATGTTCTTCCTGGGACCTGGCATCGTTTACACCCTGGACAAGATTGTCTCGCTGCGCACCAAGTACATGGCACTGGATGTCATCGAGACGGACTTGTTGCCCTCGGATGTGATCAAGATCAAGTTCTACAGGCCGCCCAATCTAAAGTATCTGTCGGGCCAATGGGTGCGTCTGTCCTGCACCGCCTTCAGACCCCAAGAGATGCACAGCTTCACGTTGACTTCGGCGCCGCACGAGAACTTCCTCAGCTGTCACATCAAAGCGCAGGGACCCTGGACGTGGAAGCTGCGCAATTACTTTGATCCGTGCAACTACAATCCAGAGGATCAGCCCAAGATTCGCATCGAGGGTCCGTTTGGGGGCGGCAATCAGGACTGGTACAAGTTCGAGGTGGCCGTCATGGTGGGCGGTGGCATCGGTGTCACGCCCTACGCCTCGATACTGAACGATCTGGTCTTTGGCACCAGCACCAATCGCTACTCGGGCGTTGCCTGCAAGAAGGTCTACTTCCTGTGGATCTGTCCGTCGCACAAACACTTCGAGTGGTTCATCGATGTGCTGCGCGATGTGGAGAAGAAGGATGTGACGAATGTGCTCGAGATTCACATCTTTATCACCCAATTCTTTCACAAATTCGATCTAAGAACAACGATGCTGGTGAGCTTTGATCAGTTTATGCGAATCCAACTAAGAAACTAATCAACTCTATTTCAGTACATTTGTGAGAATCACTTTCAGCGACTCTCGAAGACCTCCATTTTCACGGGTCTGAAGGCGGTCAATCATTTCGGACGTCCTGACATGTCCAGTTTCCTCAAGTTTGTGCAGAAGAAGCACTCCTATGTAAGCTCCCGATAAATGTCCATAATTCAGTAGAAATAATTTATTATTTAATTCTCAACAGGTCTCCAAAATAGGCGTCTTCTCCTGCGGTCCCAGACCGCTCACAAAAAGCGTCATGTCCGCCTGTGATGAAGTGAATAAAACCCGCAAGTTGCCTTATTTCATACATCATTTCGAGAACTTTGGTTAACTTTTGTTCTTTCGACTTCAATGATTCTACAATTATCTGCCAGCAACAACAACAAAATCAATCAACAGATACTAAGACAGAAGATAACTCTACAAAATATGTATGTTTATGTATTAGGTTTCATTCATTCAGCATTTAAGCGAATTTAGAAGCACATTTCTCAACCTTCTCGAACTCCATTTAACCAAAACTATCTCTCACATTCATACAATATACACATCTACAATTATATGTATCTCTATTCTGTACTTATCTTATATACATAACTCTTAAGTATGCGCCTGCGTTCATAATTTAGTCAAGTTTTCTTTAGTGCATTATGAAAATTTCCATTGATATTTAGCTACAACAACAAAGCGGCCTCTACTCAATATGTACTTATATATATGTACATATGTATACATCATTACGTATATATATGTGCGTGTGTATGTTTGTGTACATGTGTATTTATTGAAAATATGATTTGTTATCAGTTTTTGTAAACCGTTCGCATTATTTATTAAAATTTACAATTTAATTGAAACAACGCACAACAAAATTCTTTTCTTCATTAACATCAAATGTTCAATGGTGAGTAATTTAAATATCTTATAAAAGTTGCATCATAACAGGTATTTTTTGATTTTACAGTTCAATATCGTTGCAAGCAGTTTCTCTGCAGTTAAGTAATGTATAAGTACAGCAAATATGCACAATATTTCAGGCCACACTGTAGGCCAGAGAAGTAAGCAGTTCAACACTGCTTATCGTTAGTCAACCCAGTGCACATTGGGCCAGATTCCCTTTTTTATTGGCATAAACTCTAGATATGACTTGCCTCAGAGACTTTTCTAACAGTCTACTTAATTGCAGTTTTAATTGCTAAGTGTAAGTCAAACGTCATTCTCTGCTGATTAAGAATCTATATACTTTATGGAGAACACCAAGTTTAGTTCTGCCCGTTTCACTCATATTCCATAAACCTTATACCCTCAAGGCTCAGGTTATAATACGGAATATATTATTCATTAACTGACCATTGAGCTAGCCAGTGTCTGACTTGATGAGATCTTTGTATTTAAGTGATTGGTTTAAATTGAATTCCTTAATATTTTGATGCTTCTATTTATTCTGAATTTTACGTGGCTGAATATTATCCTAGTACTTTCGAAGTTCGTTCAAAAAAAAGTATAGAAATCTATTATCATCCGATTCTTATTACTTAATTCAAATTTGCGAAATGCATGCATCTAATCTTTTTGGGAATCCTTAGTTAGTTGTCTCAAACCGCTTATCTTTTGCATGGACGTAATCCGAAATGCTTGCTTTTTGGCAAGCCGTTTTAGTTAATTTAAATTTATCTTATCCCGGGATGATCCGGGATCTCCTCTGATAATATTCTGTAAGTCAGTTCAAGCTAATTAACATTACCTTCTTATCAATCTGTATACGCATCTTCAGTAATTTCTTAGCGAGTTGAAAACCAACTTAACGAAGCTTACCCGTTTTATAGCTCCTTTAACAGAGACCTTATTATTGCAAAATTTAAAATACGTCAAGTTTTAATCACAAACAGTATTCCATAATACTCATTATTATTAATCTCTTGGACTGAGGAGCAAGTTTGATAAGAAGCTTGTTGTCTTATTGAACTTTGAGACGTATCTTATAAGACGACATGGGTCTATTAACTTTGTCACAAAAAAGCAATGTGCGTGATAGACAAAAGTAGGCGTGGCAGAGCCCATAAAGTATGTATATTCTGGATCAGCATCAACAGTTTTCAAAATTACCACTATATCATATCCCATAAAAAACCTCTTTACGAGGTAAAAGTCTAGTGACGAAAACATTTTCATGCCCCGAAACTTCTGATATCCAATTTAGTGACGAATAATATTAAGTTTTACATATAAATTCAAAAAAGAACTATTTTCATTCGGCACTGCGCAAAACAGTGAGTTTTGTTTGGTATGAAGACATTTTAGCGCAATGTACCGAGTGCCAAAATTTTTTTTAAAATTATTTATATGTAGTCTTAATATTATTCGTCACAAAATTGGATATCAGAAATTTTGGGGCATGAAAATGTTTTCGTCACTAGTTATTTTATATTAAGCAACGTTTGCATAGTAAGTACGAGATCTCAGACAGTCGAGTATGCTCGTTTATTTTTTGACTTGAAAAACTTCGTAAAGTTGACCCATATTTAGTGGCATATTGCCCCCACCATCTCGATATCAGCATGATTAAGTTACGTTTTGCAGAAACAGGCTCCGTCGTGACTTCGGACAGTGTTTGTACGCAATCCAAATAATCGCATGGATTTGGGGCATGCACCTTAAGTAATTAAGAGAAATTGGTGCACTATTTTAATTTGTTATCGGTCCATTTTTCGAGACAAAAATAAAATTGTCTCGAGTACAATCGTTGTAAAAAGTAAATCACAAACTAAAATAAATGTGAAGACTTTTATTTTATTTACTCACATCAAAATTGATAGTTAATAACCAGAGCAAAAGGGAACCAAAAAAATTGGTTGTTCGTTGAGCGAGATCCGATTTGGTCAAAAACGATGTGTACAGTCTATTTCTAACTCTATGCTCAAAAAGTCAGTAAATCAGTTAGTTTTGAGCAACGACAAAATTTTAAACTGTTATTTGCGAGCTCTGATATTTATTGATTATTAAATAGTGGAGAGTATACTTATGTATGTACATATGAATGTATATTGTTTACAAAGAAATGTATAAAACAGAAATGCTCAGCCGTATTTCTCTGTGGCCTACTTTGTTTTTGCGATTCCTCCGAAGATAGGCATGTTCGACGCGAAGTATACAAAAAGCCAACACATTCAAACAATTTCGTATGCTTGCAATGCTTAGACCAAAAATTGGTCTTGTTCTCTTTTTTTATTGGTGTTTTGTTGCTGTCTTCTCTTCAAGTTCGCACTTCAAAAAAATGTTCTCTTCTTGATATTTGTGTTTTTGCTTGTGAGTATAGCTCTGCCGTATGCTGGCTTTTAGCATGCCCGGTATAAAAAGACAACGCTATGCCATCATGTTCTCAGTTCGTTAAATCATGCACCTAAAGATCAGTCTCCTGTTGTTATTTAGCTCTCTATTCGTGGTAAGAAAAATGATTAATACTTAATGAATTTAAATTGAATAATTTAAATCAAAAATTACAGACCGTTTGGAGTTACACCTTACTGGAACTTTACAGAGATCCAGTTCTTAGTAATGAATTAAAGACGCTGCACGAGAAACATCTGACTGCATCTATAATATCGAAAATGGACACCAAACTTGCTGCGGCCCAGTTAATAATTGAATCTAATATTGCCCCAGAATCTGTCATTCAAGGAATGCAATCACTTACAACTAAATGGCGTCATGTGGAAGGACGTGGAAGTCCAGAAGATTATTATAAATTTAGGAGGGATTATAAAATGGCATTGGGGGTATTCAAAGAATATTATGATATAAACAAGTTTACCAATGGTGCCTATGGTACCTTAATGGACAAGTCTGAAGATGAGGATCAAGAGCGTCAGACTGCTTTCGAGAAAATGTCCCTGGCCCTTGTAGAAATGGCCGAGTTGAGACTGAAAGCAAAGGAAGCTGACGACTCATTGATGAAAGCGACTGAGACTTCGTAAAACGAAAAATTTTAAAAGTGCGAGAATATTTTAAAAACTAAACTATATTATCTCAAGTAAATTGATTCCCAATGAGGGCACAGTTATTAAAATAAAGCAATATATATTATAGAAAAAATTACAGTCGAACGTCCCTAACTCGAACTTCCCTAACTCGAATTTTCTCTAACTCGAACAAAATTGAGTGGCAATAGCGTACTAAATGGAGAAATAAAATTGGTTTAATATGCATTGATTGCAATTTAACTCTTTATTTACATACTTTAAATATACTGTGTGTATAAGCAGTGATAAAGAACTGAAAAACGCCGCTGTTTTATTTCAGTACTTTCTTAGTGCTCTTAAGAAAGTGAAGAAATCTCGAACAGTTAACCTTTTTTGATTAACAAAGTCGTCAAATGCGTTCATCATTGAGCTGTCAGCTTGCTTGGTTTCCTGGCTCAACTCGACCATTTTTAGAACGGCAATGTCCTTGTAAGCAGTCAGACGTTGTCGATCCTCGTTTACAACCTTGACTTTAATGGCTGCAAAGGCGCCCCTGGTAAAGTAGTTTAGTCCACCATTCTCATCTTTATATTTCGTCAATACCTCCAGTCCCAAAGCCATTGGAAACTCCACACTAAATTTAGCATAATCTTCTACACTTACACGTGGCGGTACAGGACGCCATTGGGCTATAAATGATTGCATTCCTTCAATGACAGATTGTTGGGCAACATTAGAGTCAATTATTAACTGGGCCACTGTAAGTCTGCTGTCCAATTCCGCATTTAAAGTCGCATTTAGAAGATTCTCTCCCAGCGTCTTTAATTCATTGATAAGGACTTGATCTCTGGCTGGTATCACTCTTCCAGTGCCACTCATAACGCTCTGTAATTTGGTTTGCACTTGTTAAAGTTAATTTCACTAAATATTCATTATATTTCTTACCACGAATAGAAAATTAAATAACAACAAGAAACGCATCTTCATGTGCAAGATTAAACGAACTGAGGACTTGATGGCAATTGTGTTGTCTTTTTAAACATTTCTTTGTACAGAAAATAAGTATACTTTCCACTACTGTATAATCAATAAATATTAGTGAGTATAAATTCTTCTTATCAACTCGAAACCAAGAAAAAATAATTGTTTATTATTAACTCGGATTGATGGCAAAAGTGTTGTCTTTTTATACGTTTTATTACTGCTGTATTATCAATACATTTTAATGAGTAAATATATTTCTTATCAACTTGAATCCAAGAAATTTATGTATTCAAATGATAACATCATATTAACTCGGATTTAAAAAATACCCAAATATATAAATGGGATTCCGATCTGGGGCACAGACAGTCGAACCAACTTTTCCATAATACAGTGGCTTTTCCACACAAATGAGAAATTGCACGAAGCCCTCGGGATGTAAATATTTTTATTTTTATAATATTTTGTATGTATATTACTTTATTTTAATAACTGCGGCCTCATTGGTAATTAATGCACTTGAGATAATATTGTTTAGACTTAAGAATATTAAAGATTTTTGTGTAGTAGTATGTTTCACACTTTTACAGACTTGGATCTATCTTAGCATAAACTGATGGAATAATAATGTTGTACAAATGAAAACATTGTTTATATTTATGTTGATGAGGAACTGAAATATGCTGCTGTTTTATTTTAATACTCTCTTAGTACTCTAAAGAAAGTAAAGATATCTCGAACTTTACAAATTTTCGATTTACGAAGTCGTCGAATTGGTTTCCAGTCCCAGTCTCAACTTGGCCGTTTCTCTAGCGGCCGCGACCATGTCATTGTGAGCAGTATCACGTTGTCGATCCTCGTTTAGAAACTTTCTATATAAGCTGCTATAGGCACCTCTGGTAAAGTGGTCTAAGATGAGGTCATCATCTTTATACCTCCAGAATTTGCCCAATGCCATTTTATACTCCTTTCTAAATTTAGCAATATCTTCAGAATGCAAATGCGGATGAACAGGACGCCATTTACTTGTTAATGATTGCATTCCTTGAATGACAGATTCGGGGGCAATATTAGAGTCAATTATTAACTGGGCCACAGTAAGAAAGGTGTCCGCTTCCGCGTTTGAGGATTCATTTTTAAATTTCTCGGTCAGCGTCTTTACTGCATTATTAAATACTGGATCTAAGATAAGTTTCACTTCTTCAAAAGTTACACTCAAAACGCGCTGTAATTTTTGGTTTCAATTAATCAAGAAAAATGCATTAAATATTAATCAATTTTCTTACCACTGAAAAAAAACTAAGTAATAACAAGAAACTGATCTTTAGGTGCATGATTAAACGAACTGAGAACTTGATGGCAATAGTGCTGTCTTTTTATACCAGACATGCTCAAAGCCAGCACACGGCAGAGCTCTTACCTACGCATGCGAACATAAAGAGAAGACAACAATACAAAGAAGAGAACAAACCCGGTTTTTGTTCTACGCATTGCACACAGACACTGTCCGAAACCATGACGATGCTGATATCCAGATATGCTGATATACAGATATTGGGGGCAATACGACACTAAATATGGGTCAACTTTTCGTAATTTCGAAAGTATAAATGGAATATAAAACAAGAGGGAAAGGCAATAGTCGAACTCCCGACTATAGAATATCCCCTACTTATTTAAATAAATTAAAAATATTTTTAGTTGCATGCTTTTAGGCATTTACATTGCTTGAAATTTAAATCAGCCATTACCACCGTTTAAAGTCCTTTGCGTTAAGCAAGAGGTTTGGTCCTAATTGTAAATACTAATACAACATAATCTGTGTTGGTTATGTTGCTAATTTGTATGTACGTTCTATTTGGCCAATCTTGTTGCAATTAAGTAGGATGATAGCCTAAATTAAATAATACGTATTATTCTAAAAACTGTGCGTTTGGTGGCTTTTCGCAAACTAGATCTGCGTGGTTTTTATAGAAGTCTGTGTGCCAAATTTGTTTGCTCTAGCTTTTACAGTCTCTGAGGACAGACAAACAGACGGACGAGCAGAACAAAAAAGTAATTTTTATTAGAAATTAAAAATCATTTAGTGCAATGTGCCGAGTGGCGAAAACTTTGTTTTTAATAATTTACATAATAATATTCGTCACAAAATTGGATATCAGAATTTTTGTGGCATGAAAATGTTTTCGTCACTAGTCTTTTACCTTGTAAAGAGGTTTTTTTTATAAGATTTTTCTTATCAACTTGAATCTAAACATTTTTTATATATGCATATAAAATAACACTTAATTAACTCGAATTCAAATAACTGTTGAATCTTTTTTACATATAAATTCTCTGAATCTTTGAGGGGAAACATTACGGCAGAAGCAATCTAAAATTTAATTTTTCATGATCAACTCCATTTATTTTATTCTATTTTATTTTAACCACTTTGCCCTTATTGGTATTCATTGTACTTGAGATAATGTCGTTTAGTTTTTAGAATATTAAAGATTCTTGTGTAGAAGCATATTTTAACATTTTACACGCTTAAATCTATATTAACACTTATTAGGTTTCTTAGCCAAAACGTTTAAAATAATAATATTTTATAAATAAAAACATTGTTTATTAACTGATAAAGGTCTGAAATATATCGCTGTTTTATTTTAGTACGCTCTTAGTTCTCTTAAAAAAGTAAAGAAATGTCAAACTTTTAAAATTTTTCGATTTACGAAGTCGTTAAACGATTTCATCAATGAGTTGTCAGCTTAAATGGTTTCTAGTCCCAGTCTCAACTTGGCCTTTTTTTTAGCGGCCTGGACCATGTCATGGTGGGCAGTCTCACGTTGTTCATGCTCATTTGTAAACTTGACCTTTAAGGCACTATAGGCACCATTGGTAAAGCGGTTTAAGATGCCCTCCTCATCTTTAGATTTCCCGAATTTCCCAATTGCTATTTTATACTCCTTTGAAAGTTGAGCAAAATTTGCAAAACTCCAATGTGGATGAAAAGGAAGCCATTTACTTGTTATTGATTGCATTCCTTTAATGACAGATTCCGGGGCAATATTAGAGTCAACTATTAACTGGGCCAGAGTAAGAATGGTGTCCGCTTCCACGATTAAGGATTCATTCGCATGATTCTCGACCAGCGTGTTAATTTCCTTATTCAAATCCGGATCTAAGATAAGTTTCAGTCTATCGGATAAACTCAAAACCCTCTGTAATTGTTGGTTTTAATTATTGAAATAAAATTCATAAAGTATTTATCATTTTTCTTACCACGAATAAAAAACTAAATAACAACAAGAAACTGATCTTTAGGTGCATGATTAAACGAACTGAGAACTTGATGGCAATAGTGTTGTCTTTTTATACCAGACATGCTCAAAGTCAGCATTCGGCAAAGCGCTTACCTATGCATGTATACTCACAAAAAAAAAACACCAATACCAATAAGAAAACGATTTTTTCAAGTGCGAACTTGAAGAGAAGACAAAAACAAAACACCAATATAAAGAAGAGAATAAACCCGGTTTTTGTTTTACGCATTGCACACAGACACTGTCCGAAACCATGACTATGCTGATATCCAGATATGCTGATTTCTAAATATGGGTCAACTTTTCGAAATTTCGAAAGTCTAAATGGAATAAATATAAAACAAGTGGGAAAGGCTAAAGTTGAGCTCCCCCGACTCAATGATATTCATTAATTATTTAAATAAATTAAAAATATTTTGTATTGCATGCTTTTAGGCATTTACATAGCTTGAAACGTAAATCAGCCATTACCAAATTGCAAGTCACTTGCGTTAAGCAACAGGTTAGGATTCGCTTTTTATTATTTTAACTGTGTTGGCTATGTTGCTAATGTTGGCTATGTTGCTAATTTCGGATTTCACAATTATCAAATAAATAGAAACTTTGATATTGTTGTTAAAAAGAAAGCCAGTACCACCGTTCTGTTTTGCAGATCTTGTTGCAATTAAATAGGATGATAACCTTAAAATACGAAAATTGATGCTGATCAAGTATATATATTCTTTATAGGTGCTTCCTTCTGCCTGTTACATATGTACATACATCACACACAACAATTATACCCTCTTTGACCATTTTCAATGGGCTCAGGGTATAAACATTTTTGGCATTCGGCAACTTGAATCCAAGAAATTCTTAACATATGTATGTACATAAAATTACTCTTAGTAACTCGAATTAAAAGAATTCTTGAATCTTTTAACATATCAATTTTCCAATGTCCAAAGGCAAAGTCTGATTCTTTGAGGGGAAACATTACGGTTAATCTGTATTACGGTAGGAGCCTTCAGAAATTTATTTTTTCTTTTTTTTTTACAAAAACAGTTACGGTACAGGCCTGTTATTTTTTCAAGAACAACTCCATTTATTTTATATTATTTTATTTTAACCACTATGCCCTTATTGGTATTCAATGAACTCGAGAATATATCGTTGTAGTAGTATGTTTCAAACTTACACAGACTTAAATCTATCTTAACACATATTATTGTAGATTTCCTAGCAAAAACTTATAAAATAATAATATTTTACAAACACAAATATTGTTTATTAATTGATAAAGAGAGAGACATAAAGCTGAAATATGTCGCTGTTTTATTTTAGAACTCTCTTAGTGCTTTTAAGAAAGTAAAGACATGTCGAACATTATAAATTTGTCGATTTACGAAGTCGCTAACGCTTTCGTCGATGGGTTGTCAGCTTTCTGGGTTTCCAGTCTCAACTTGGCCTTTAAGGCCTTAACCATGTCCTTGTAAGCAGTCCTACGTTGTTTATCCTCATTTACAAGCTTGACTTTTAAGGCACTATAGCCACCATTGGTAAAGTAATTTAAGAGACCGTCCATATCGCTATATTTTCCGTACTCCCCCAATGCCATTTTATACTCCACTTTAAATTTAGCAATTTCTTCGAGACTCGCACTTGGAGGAACAGAACGCCATTTAGTTGCAAATGATTGCAATTCTTGAATGACAGATTCTGGGGCAATATTAGAGTCAATTATCAACTGGGCCAGAGTAAGAGTGGTGTCCAATTCCGCGCTTAAAGATGAATTCCAATGATTCTCGAAGAGCGTCTTAAATTCAGTGTTAAAAGCGGGATCTGTGAGAAGTTTTAGTTTATCGGATAAACTCAAAACGCTCTGTAATTTTTGGTTGAAATAATTAAAGTTAAATTTATTAAATAATAATCATTTTTCTTACCACGAATAGAAGACTAAATAACAAAAAGAAACTAATCTTTAGATGCATGGTTAAACGAACTGAGAATGATTACTGAACTGTTGGCAATAGTGCTGTCTTTTTATACCTCGCATGCTCAAAGCCAGCTCTTACCAATGCCAAGAAGAGGACAATTTTTTTAGGTGCGAACTTGAAGAAAAGACAACAACAAAACTCCAATACAAAGAAGAGAACATAACCGGTTTTTGTTCTACTCATTGCATACAGAACCTTTCCGAAAAGAGACTGTTTCTCTTGAAGACTGTTTCTGCAAAGCTTAACCAAATCTTTGCTGACAATATACTACCAAGTATGGGTCACCTCTTCGAAATTTTGCAAGTGGAGTATAAAAAAAGAATTAAAGAGCGTTTGAACTGAGTCTTTCATTTTATTGTTCATAAGGTGACTCTCAATATGTGAGCGCTCAATCAGCTCGACCTCTATAAATTATTAAATTATTTGAAAAACGAATCTATAATAGCTCAAGTGAGAAAGCTCAACCGAAAATAAAAAGGAAGAGAATCCAAATGTTCTGCTCAGACAGAGAGATGCATAGATGATAAACTTTAACGAGAATGTATACTATACTTCTTATCAACTCGAAACCAAGGAATATACGTATCTTTATAAGTGATTCTTATTAATTCGGACTGTACAATGAACTCTGATATAATACAAGGTCTGATCAGATGTTCTTTTGAATTTTTTATTCCTAAGATTTCTACAAAGCTATTATGAAAAACTCTAATTTATATACGGCTTTATTATTATGCCGCCTGAAAATATGCAATAAATATGCCAATTCATAACGAATTGTTTTGTGTAGCTATGCAACTTACCGACAGATGGCGCTTTAAGCCAGTCGATTTCGCTTCAAGAACAAATCGAAGCTTATTTATGTGTTTCTTGTATTTTGTATATAGTTGCACTTGTAAATTAATCATATATACCAGGCGGACAAAATCGAAAGTATGGCGAATTGGTAAGCCAACAATCCTCCGAATATTAATTTGCTTTTAAAAGTATGCAATATCTTTGTGTGGTTTCCAGTTGCCTAAAGTGATTCGTTTGTTTTTCATGCATAGATGGCGTTGAATTAACAATTTGGCAACAACATTTGTATATGTTTGACCAAAACAAAGTAAAAAGCAAACAAATAATTGTTTCATATCATATATATTATTTTATTTTGATTTGATTTCATTTCTCATAAATGTACTCATTTAAATTAGACAGATACAGGACATATAATTTGTTAAACTGTATTTAATATATATTTATTAGCAGTTAGTTGATGTTTTTGTTGTTCATTCGCTTTATGGTTTAGGAATTCTTGTGCTTGTTAATTTAACTATTTGTTATGAATCTTTTGGGGACTTGGGAGTTACGTATATTATTTTCGCAAATACAAGTATATGCTGCTGCTGTGGTAAGCGCTGTATGGCATATTAATAAATTGTTTAAATAGTATTTGTTTTTTTTTATATAAATATGCAATATGTTTGTAACAATATTTAATGGTAATTATGCAAATAATTAAACTAAAGTGAAAGCTTTTTCCTTTAAATGTACATCTTGTAAATTGGTAGTAGCAAAAACTTAATGCTACATTTACAATAGATTTTGTTTTTGAATATTTTGTTGGTTTCCCTTGGGTTATGGTATAAAAATTTGATACCGTCGTACAATTTGTTACTTAAATATAATTTGGGGATTTTTGGTTTTTATTTACAAAACAGTGTTTTATATTAGCAAGTGTTTAACATTAAATGTTGCATTTTTCTCACTTTCTCTCTTTTTTTTATCTATTTTTTTATCGGGTCGTGTTGACCTTACGCAAATGGTCACCAAGTTATTTTGAAGTGATACAGTGAATACAATGAGTTGTGGAATGAGTGCTATTTTCGTGTATTTGGGTTTTAATTTGATTTTTCTTTATGTTTTTGGGCAATTTGCATTTTTAACAAGTGCGCTAAAAAGTGCAATCTAAATTTAACGGATGCTGGCGAGTGTAAAAGGATGATAGATTTATGGATTTATAGATTGATAGATTGGTGCAAATGTAAACTTCTTGGAACTGCTTTTGAACCTGTTTGCGAAAGTAGTGCAAGAAATTTCATTTGTGTGATTGAACATCAAGTGGTGTGTGGTGTGTTGTGTGTGGTGTGTTTGTGTGTGGTGTGTTTGTGGTGTGCGTGGGGCAGTTTCCATTGGCGTTCAGTTACAACGCATAAATTTGGCATGTAAGAAGTTATATAATTTCAGGGACTCTCTATTCAGCTCCCGCCGAGCTGTCCGGGGTCACATTGGAGTCCAAGCTGGCGCAGTCGGATTCCGGATCCTGATTCTCTGAGTAGTTGGCAGCCTCCTGAAGACGCATCAACATATTGAGCTGCAATAAATATAGAGATGATTAGGTAAACTGTTTATTAACAACATGAAATATCGCACTCACCAATGGATCCTGTTCTTGGCCATTGCTGAGGGCCACGCCCTCTAGGCCCACATCCTCGGCATTGATCTGGCGCAGAGGCGGCACAGAGTCGGGGCCGTAGGGCCAGGGATACGAGTTGCGTATGAAGGCCGAGGGATCGTTCCAGGCGCCGCCGCGTCGGCCGTAGAGCTGGACGCCCTCGCGCACCGCCTCGACGAGGTAGGGCGACAGATGGTAGTTCCAGATGTCGGTGAACCACACCTGGGAGTCCTTGAGGTCCAGCGGACAGGAGAGAAACAGACGCGGTCCGATCGTCACGTCGCTGGAGCTGTGCACCTCCAGGAAGCGATTGATGTGCTGCCACACGGATGGCAGCCAGGCCAGGACCGCAGCCAGCTCCGGCTGCGAGTGTTGCGTCTGCAACTCCAGCTGGAACAGGCGGCGACGCAGGAATCGACCCAGAAATCCCTTGACTGGTTCCATGTGATTTGCGGTTAGCACCTGTCAATGTCAAAGGGAAAGAGCCAAGCTTAGCTGGGAACACTCACTCAACGGATGAAAAGGACACTTACCCAGCGGAAGTTATGATGCAGCTGCAGATTGGTGGTGTTGCAGGTCGCCTGCGACATGGTGCCAATGATGCAGGGCAGCTTGGTGGCCGGGCCAGCGCTGAGCAGACAGGAGAAGACATCGCCCAGCGCCGAGGCATGATGCAAATTGTCCAGGATGATCACAGATGGCAGCTCCGAGACGCCATTGGCAATGGCCGCCTGCTCGGCGATGTGCCCCAGATATTGGCGCAGATCCTTCGAGGTCTTGTGGTCCACGCTGCAAGTGGAATGAGATTAGAAATGTTGCTCAATTTGATCACAAAACTCAACGCGTTGGCATCACAATGTCACCGTCTTCATCGTCGACAGCAACTTTTGCGATAATGTATGACTCTAGCAAAAACATTCCACAACAACAACAACACACAGCAAATGTGCTGCTTTAAGTCGAGGTGCTGAACACACAAATAATTATTAATTAAATGAAATATGATAATAATGTTAATTTATAATTTTGAAATTAAATTAACTAAATAATAATAATAATTTATAAAATAAAAATTGATTCTGTTGTTGTAGACAGGGACCATAACGATTATAAATTTTAAAATATAAATTATTAAATAAAAATTATTTTTTGATTTAAAAAAAAAAGAAATTTGTTTTCCAATGAAATTAATGAAATTTCTTATTTTTCGATCTAAATAATAAATTATAAAATAATAATTAGATTTTAAATTTGTATTTAAAAATAATAATTTACCACTTACATATTTTCAATTTTTTTTTAGCAATTGAAAATAAAAGTTAATTTTCAGTTTTTATTATAAAAATTGAAAAGAAAAATTATTTTTCAATTTTCATTCTTATATTTTTATTATAAAAGTTGAAAAGTAAAAATTGACTGTAAATGTTTTTTGAATTGGAAGGCGTATTTCCAACAGTGACAAGTTTACACAGTCATTCAAATATAATAAAAATTTAAAACAAAAATATTATTTTAAATTTTTATAATGAAAATTGAAAAATAACTTTTATTTTCAATTGCTTTTTTAATTTTTATAATAAAAATTGAAAAATAACTTTTATTCTATAATTTTTAAATAAAAATTTAAAATAAAAGTTTATCTAGTTTCTCATAAGTCTTATTTGCGGTCCCTAGATGTTTACGTAGAGCTTCTTTGTGGAACATGGCTGTCCAGCCGTGGTCAAAGTTGGCACTTACTTGAACGTGGCAATGGCCTCCGAGGGATTGCCGCGGCCGGCCCGTGCCACGAGGAACTCGGCGAGGCGGCGGGCCAGGTAGGACTTGCCCGTGCCGCTGGGGCCGCACAGGATGAGGCGTCGGTGCTCGGTGAGCAGGCTGATGTAGCGGTGGACGATGCTGCGCGGAATGAGGCTGTCAAAGGCCAGGCTGCCCACGCCCTGCAGGCAGATGTAGAGCGTCTTCACGTTGCCCACGATGTAGCCGCAGGGCAGGAGCTCCGGGAAGCCCATCTCGGGGCCGCGTTTCGCCTCGCCCAGATGATAAGACGTGATGGAGTCGGTGTTGAGGCCCAGATTCGTGCCGGGATCGATGCGGGCCACGTAGTCCTTGAAGGTCTTGCGCACAATGTAGTCCAGATTCTGCCAGGTCGTCTTGCCCGAGATGTAGGTGCAGGCGATGACGAACTCGTTGCAGCTGGCGGCAGCCGTGAAGGCGGCTCCCTGCTGTGACTGGGATTGGGATTGGGCCTCCGCCTCGTGACTGGCGATGATGGCGCCGTTCGCATAGAAGTCGTCCAGCTCGAGCAGCTCTTCGCAGTACTTGGCAAAGGACTCGGGCTGGCCCAGGTAGCAGGCGATGGCGATCTTCTTGCCGTCGCACACATCCGGCAGCTCCTCGACAGCGCTGGCCATGTGCACCGGGCTGCTCAGCTGGGCCGCCTCCAGCGCCGGCGGCGGCGGCGTCAGATCGATGTGGGTGTTGGGACTCAGCGGTGCAGCGGAGGAGGAGGCGGAGGCGGCACTGGGTGCCGGTGGCGGTGGTGGCTCTGGCGCCGGTGCCGGCGGCATGCACTCCTCCTCCAGTTCCAGCTCCTCGGTCAGACGCGGCGGCAGCTCCATGGGCGGGCGGGCGTTGCCATCGGCCAGCGAGTAGCGACGCGAGGCATCCGAACCGGCGCCACCTCCACCTAAAGAACCATTCGGGCTGATGGCCTGGCCGAGACTCGCCTCGGAGCCGGCCAGCGAGCGACTGGTCACCAGTTTCTGGAGACGCTCGTTGTTCTGCTTGAGCGACATCATCTCGGAGCGCATCTTGTTCATCATGTCCTTGAGGCTCTCCAGCTGCGAGGCGGAGCTGAGCGCCTCCAGCCGGATGTCCGTGAGGACGAGGTCCTTCTCGCGCAGCTGCTTCTTCAGGTCCTCGACCACCTGCTGATCCTCCGGATCAATGGCATCAATGGGCTTGGCATTGTCGATGAGGGTCAAGGTTTTGGCCGGACTACTCTGCTTGCTGGACGCACTCGCCACGGGCAGAGGAGGCGCCGGTTGTGTGGCCAAGGCGGCCAGACCCAGAGGACCCTCGCCATGTCCGTGTCCATGACCATGTCCATGACCATGTCCGTGTCCATTGTGCAGTGGCGTCTGCTGCTGCTGCTGCTGATGATGCTGGCCCACATGGCGACTGGTCTTCGAGATCTTGGCGTTGCGGGAGAAGGCCTTGGTGAAGCTGCTCCGCAGCCAGCCCTTCTTCTTGTTCGCCTTGTTCTTGTCCTGCGCCGCCGAGCAGCCCGAGCTGATCGAGTTCAGGGAGCACATCGAGTCCGTGCTGTGCTGCCGCTGCATGCCCACGCCCACTCCTAATCCCAAGCCATTGGGATTGGGATTGGCATGAGAATGGGGATGGGGATGGGGATTGGGATGGGCATGACCTGGTCGCTGTGCATGGCCAGCACTGGGCACTGGCGGCGGCTTCTGCTGCAGCATCAGCTCGTTCTGGCTCTGGCCCTGCGTCTGGACGCCCATGCTCTGCATGTGGGCGGTGGTGAGGCCCGCCTGGATGGACTGCTTGCGCAACAGCTCGATTGTCTGGCGCATGTCCGTCAGCTCGCCGTCCTTGCGCTCCGCCGTCGCCGTCAGCATCTGCAGGCGATTCGTCATGTTGGACAGCGACTGCTCAAAAGCGGACACCACATGTGCCTAAAAAGAAAGAAAAGGGGAAACAGGTAAGTTCGATTTGCCCAAGAACTGCAACGAGTATTCTCTGACTCTGGTTAATTTATCATTGCCCCCATCGCATCCTCAACTCCCGCCTCCCGTCTCAGCCGGCCAATCCCAATCACGTCTCAATCGTGCGTCGCATTTTAAGCCCTGTTTTATATGCAAGCGACTCCTCAACCAACCAAGAACAACAACAACAACAGCAGCAACAACTAGAAGAAGAATGGAACCAACAACTGATGCAACAACTGCGATGTGCACTAGAGATGTGCATGTAAAAAGAAAAAACATCGCAAGAGAGATGCCTTAAGATTTAAACTCGATGTTTTCCACCAGCGATTAAAACCCTAACCTAGACCGTAACCTTTAACCGGTAAGAACCGATTGAAATTTAAAAGCGTAACTGAAATCGTAACCATACTTAAAAAAACAAACTGCAAAAACAATTTGTCAAAAATCTCTTCGCTAGTATTTTTTATAAATTTTTGAAAAATGCAAAAAAGTCCCTTTTTGTATGAAATGGAGGAAAAAGGGGCTAAAATAGTCATTTTTAGCAGTTTTCAAAAATTTATAAAAAATACTAGCGAAGAGATTTTTGAAAAATTGTTTTTGCAGTCACTATTAGAATTGTTTGAAGAATTTTTTTGCATCAAAAACTTTTTTGATAAAAATCGAGGAAAAAAATTTTAAAATTGACGTTTTTTGAAATTCAAAATTTTCAATGGTTACTTAATGGGTTAAGGAAAGTTATGTATCATTCGAACGGAATTGAAATGACCTTTTCATTTATGCCAAAATGTACATGAAGTAGGTTCAAATAACGAGTAGATTTAATTTTTAATGTTGTCAAAATAAATATGCCGTCTGGTGTAAGTCAGATTACGATATATCTATTCTAGGCGAAGAATATTATCGGCAGTGTATTTAATCTCAGTATCTTTTATCAAAGCTACAAGTTAGAAATTGTGTAACAGGTGCGTTGAACATATTTACAAATCTTCAAAGTTAATATCGTGGGCCGTGTCACGTCGTGTTAAGGTAACTCAACACGCTGTCATCTCTAGTCTGAGCTGTCATTCTATATGACTCATAGCTTATGACAGAGCCTATTTAAGCGAAGCTTTACAAACTTTTTACGAAACTTGCTTTACAACTCCCTCAATCTGGCCGTCGACTGTCCAGACACCTGTGCCATAAACAAGCATTAGAAGGCTCTGTCTCCAGCCAGCTCCAGTAAGCCACAAAGAGAGCTCCAGGCAACCAGGCAACCAGCCAGGGAAGACGGGAAGACGGGAATATAGCTCCTCAACTTCTCGCCAGGCACAGGTTCATGAAAAAGTCATCGTGGAATATTTTTATGATGCGACGTGACCGACGAGCGTCGTTTTGCTTTGACCTCTCAGGTCATCACAAATAAAGAGAGAGAGAGAGAGAGAGAAAGGGAATCTCAAAGTAAGAGAATAATTCAAACTCAAACCCAAAACTGTCTCGGAATCGGACTAGCTACTTCAACCTAATGAGCGCTATTAGAGTCGAAAATAAAGTGACTCAGCACGGAAGTTGTAATTGCAATTTGCTGTCCAGACATAACGAGGGGAGAGAGAGCATAATGCGAGGGAGCATTTTAAAAGGGAAGAGGGACAGATAGGGGGCTTAGAAGGGGAGTCGTGCAGAGAAAGGGCGAAAAAAATGCATAATGAACTTAACTCTTATTCAGAAACTGGAGCTGCAACTTGTCGAGTAATTGACTTAGGAAACAAACCGAATGCCTTTATTTATCATTGTAGAATTTATGCCTGATCTTGGATAATAGACTTGCCGGAAGCAGGTACAGTAATCACTCGACAAAAGAACTCCAAATAACGTTAAGACTTTAGTTACTTTAGTAAGATTTACAGCTTAAGAAACTTTTGCAGCGAATCTTTTTAAGGGAGAAATCACTGTACTAACACATTTGTTAAATTTCTTATTTTTTTAAATATTCATAGCGCTTATGCTTTTTAAGATAATTATATGTTAATTATGCCCTTGTTTATTATTAGTACAACATCAATATAATTTTTATATAAAAGAATATTCAGGCGACTTAAAAAGCTAAATAACCAGTTTGTATAGAAACTGTTATACGAATCTATCTTTAAAAACTCAGTTTACCACCCTAATAACCTCAATCACAGCTTGCTTAAAGTTACAATGAATTTGATATGCAACTGAATTTTAAGCTAGAATCAAAGCAAAGAATTTTTGGTAAAATCAATTGTTCTTCTACTTCTCGCTCTTTTCCATCTCTCCGTCTCCTTTCTATACATTGCTTTTTACCATTCAACTAACTCACTTAATTAAATGTTCAATTAACATTAGCATTGGCATGCGGTTGCTTCAATGGAAATTCAATTACTAATTTAATTGCTTAGAAATATGAGTAAATGATATCATCGCATTCGATAGTTTAGCTAAACAACAAATAGAATGACTTTAATTTAGCATTTAAATAATTGTTTTACTTGACTATTTTCATAAACAAACACATTGGAAAACTTAACATTTATCTAAATGCTAAAGTAAAGTTGACTATTGCACTTACTTATTAAGCTACTCTTTTATCATTTCATCTTCTCTCACTTCCTCTCCGACTTCGGGTGCTTTTTACGTGCCCATGTTTCGTTTATTGATAAGCATCTAACACGTTTCACATTATAATTTGCGTGCCGCTTATGCAAATTAAGTCAAGTCGACACGCTCAATGGTAACAACAAATAGCAGCAGCAACAACAATAAGTATTTTAAGTAAATGAAAAATAAGTCAACAAATGCTGAAAGCAAATTGTTGGCCAGCTTTAGAACTTGAGCGTTCAGCAAGTTCAAGGACGCCAATTAAATTGTCCACTTGATTGAGCTGAGATAATGCCCCTCAATTAGCTTATTGAGTGATTTTTGATTTCCCCCTTCTCTTCCCTGTCTTAACACTCTCTACTCTAAGTGCCACAATCTATTAGACTATTTGTTAATTCTTTTAAATTAAATTTCCAGGTATTATGATTTTTTAAGTGTTATCCAACACTGGAGCTACTCTCCCCTTCTTTCATACTTCTCTTAATTCCTTTATTTTCTTTCAAACCATCACATAGAATCTTCCTTCAGTTATTGTAATTATTTATTTACTTGGTAATTCATTTTCATCACTAGTTTTCAAAATTCTTAAATTACCACAGTGTTATCTAACACTGGAGAAATTCTCCACTTTTTTATACCTTCTTTCCTGCATTGTACATCTCTCTATAAAAACTCTTCTTTGCATCTATTAAATTGTTTGTTAATTTAGTCTTATTGCTCAGCTCAATTCGGGAAAAGTTTTAAAATTGTCCCAGATGTTGTTCAACACTGGCTCCAGTTTGTGTGACTGTGTGTTGTTGTGTCACGTTACTCATACGCAGCGTAATCAATTCTATGTTTGCCTCTTGCCACGTGCTACGTGCGGCGCTTGCACAAAACGATGCCGACTTTTATCTCGAACAAATGATATGAAAAGGTGTTCCCAGCCCAGCAGCCCCAGCATCCTAGGGGCTGCCACCTGAGAACTCTCGCTACGTGGCTTTTAATTTGGAGCTGTTGATTTTAATGTGCTCCGTGTGTGTGTGTGATTCGAATAGGCGGAGGCAAGATTCGGCTTTGGAATGCTATTGTGGCTGGAGGCACGTTTTGCCAAGCGTTAAATATAATTTAATTAGTCTGGCAACGCCAGCGCAAGGGTTTGTCCAAATTTCTTGGCATGTCGCCTAATTAGAAAATAATTTAAATGAGCAGGCTGTTGGAAAATGGCAATCAGAACTGTAAGTCAACATTAAAGTGTTGATGAAACAGATACAACCCGTTTGTTCGTGCGTACAGGGTATCAAAATAATAAGCCATTGAAACTGACAACGAAAAATAAAATGCACAAAAAACTACACAACAAACGGAAGTGCAGCCAACTCATAATAAACAGCAACAACAGCAACAACAACGGCAACAATAGCAACACTTGTAACAGCAACAACATATTTGCAACACACAAACATTCACCCCTTTAGTATTTACAGTAGCTGCAGACTGTTAAACTTTGCAGTGACTCCCAAACTTCTGTGCAATATGTTGCTGTTGCAAGTGTTGTACTTGTTGTTGTTGCTGTGGCTGTTGTTGTTGTTGTTGTTGTTGTTGCACTTCATTAGCACAGAGATGGCAACGAAGCGTAGAGAGACGCGTTCCGCCTCGATTAACAATGCCAACGCAAAAGGGAGAGCAAGCAAAACAGACAATCAGACAGAGAGAGAGAGAGAGACAGAGAGTGAGGAAAAGAGACAGACTAGCTGTCAGTGCTGCAGGGCTGCATTTGTTAAATGAACAACAACAGCAACAAGAATTGCCAACTTTAATTTGACTGTCAATGTTGCTGGCGCGGGAGTTGCTGCTGCTGCTGTGGCAGAGTTGAATTTATTGCTGGCAATTCAACGGATACCATAAACCAAAGTTCAAGTTCAATGGCAGCAACAAGAGCGACAACAACAACAACGACAACATCGACAACTTGCTTTCCAGTCAAAAAATAAAATTGCAACTTAAACTAAGCGTAACAAATGCTAGTTGCTGCTGTTGCTGATAGTGTTGATATCAGCTTTAGATAAAAATAAACTATTGATAAGGCGGCAGCGGCCTTCGATTAGCTTCGCAGTTAGATTAGATCTTAAGTAGGTCGACATCAGCAACAGGAGCATGTTGTGGCCGTTCATACATTTATCATGTGCCAACACTTGACAATTGCTGCAAACATCGGGCTGCCATGTGTTGCCACTGTCTGTGGCAGCAACATCAGCAGCAACAGCTGTAGGCGTGTGCACTTTAACCTTTCAAATGATTTATGCAGCTATTGCAACTGCAACAACACTTGACATTTGTGTGCCGAGATAAAAGCAGAATCCCAGAGTAACAGTAACAATTGTCACTGCCATTTGATATATTGTGGGCGAGGGCGTATTGTGTGCTGGTGGGCGTGGCAGCAGGAATTGGAAATTTCTTTAGCATTCGCTCAAGGCCAGTGAAAGTTTGACAGCCACAGGCAGACGAGGGCGTATTCATAATGAATGATTAATAAAGGTCACAGATCAAGTTGCAAGTTGAAAGTTGCAAGCTGCAAGCTGCAAAATGGAATTATTAATTTGATGAAGGTTTTTTTCTTAGCCTGAGAGGTCTGATGACTTTGACCTTTATGATAAAGCAAATTTAGACTTCTTCCTCACGGTAAGATTGATTTGGGATGACCTCAAGGACATTTTAAGTTGTAAGCATAAAATTTAATAGTAAAAAGAGAATATAATATATATGTATAAATAAATTGATTTCTAACTAAATTCAACATTAAAAGAAAAGCAAGATTTAATACATTTTAATTAAGTTTTCTGCTGCTCATATTAATTTCAATGGAATAAGTTCAGATAATAAAGTAAGAAATCATTAAAAAAAACTTGACTAGAATTCATAGAATTCTAAGTAGACTTGTGTAGATAACTGCAGTGGACTATTCTACTTATCATGGCTGGACATTAGATAAGATAACGTGCACCTATATTAATATACTTTATAGTAGCTGAAAGTCTGCGTTGATCTTTATCTAATCAAAAGATTTCGCCAAGCTGCAAACACATTAGAGTTTGCTTCAATTTCAATTTGATTACAGTTTCAATATAAATTGAGAAACTATATACAAAAGTCAAGATGACTTTTTAATTAATTTATTCCTTATATACGTACATTTTTTTCTGATAATAAATTGCAAATTTTATGCTCATATCTTTGATTTTAATATTCTCATTGAACTGCCGCTAAGTTAACGCCCAGAAAACTGTTCTCTGCGGCCATTTAGCCTGAGCTGATCATAACCGATCTGCCGCCACATAATAAACTGATTAACAAACTAATCCATTCTGATTGTTTGTGTTTCTGTGAATGTGTATTTGTGTAGCCAAAGATGCGACATGCGCATCATTGCCACTTGGTTGAGTTCGGGTCTGGGATTGGACTTTTATCGAGGAGTCGACGGACAGTGCGCAAAAATAGCAAATCATCATTAAGATCTTGTGTATAAACTGTGATCAAGGAGGAGAAGGAGAAGGAGGACTGGCTATGATGCCTGAAGTGAGAGAAACGGCACCACAGACACACTGAACCCACACGGATCCAGCCAGCCACATTCACAGTCGCATTCACATTCACAGTCAGAGTCAAAGCCTTTGATCTTACGCCGCCTTGAAAGAGCTCTACAGTGAGTGCAACAAAGTGTGGACAGTGGCTGCTAAAACATAAAGACAAAGACAGCAGTTTTCATTATTTACACAACAATTCTACAATTCTAGTGCTTATCAGTTATTCATTTCTTTAGCTCTTCAGCTTCCAACTCTTTCAACTGCTTTAATGCAATTTTCATGACACTGAAAAATTTGTGGCTCGCATTTGGCATTACACAAATTTTGTGGTTTGGCTAATGGCCAGACTAACAGCAACAGCAATAACAAAAACAACAAATGCAACAACTGTGACTTACGATACCCCCAAGTGTGGATTAAATTGATGTGAGCACAGAAACTTACCTGCAAAGAAAAGAAAAGAGAAAAAGAGATTGTAAATTTCAACTGCAATTTATATTATGTGGACAAGCTCGTAAAGTGCAAATTGCAAATGGGCAATTTAAGAATTGGTTTTGTACATTAGATTCGATAAGATAGGGTATCTAATGTGCAGCCAATAGGATAAGCTATAAGATTAGAGTTGAGTTATTGCATAGAAAAGGGCCAATATAACGGAAAAGAGGTTTTGAAATAATATTGTATTACACTAAATTAGATATTGAGTTTGAATTTGTTAATTAATGATTAAAGCACTACACAAATTTGGACAGAATTATTAAAGATTCAAATATTTCGAAACATAATTTTCTCAGTTTAACTATAATAAATTGAAATTTTTAATTAAATCTTTCAAATGCTCAACAAAACTTAACGATTCATTGAGTACTGAATTTTCTAAACTTCTTAAGACTTAAGATACTCAATTAGTGCATCTAATTAAAAAATTGAGCACGCTGTTTTCTTCCCATTTGAAGTATCATCGATTTATAAAGATTCAATGTTCCACTTAACAAATCCCCTTCATCAAATGACGATCACATTTTCAGTTTTCCCCCTTAAAAAAAGAAAAGAAATAATAAATATGAAAATAAAACCCATTGAAATTTCCACTTGGAAATCTCTGCTTTTCCCCTTTACCCTTCGACTGTCTGCAATGACTTGTCTTGTCATGATCAATGTCCATTGAAGAGCTCGGTCTGTTTGGGCTTTTATTGATTATTGGATTTCAAGACCGGAAGCCACAAGACGACACACACGTTCAGGATAACAACAAAACGTAATGTGTGTGTGTGTCTGTTTGGGTTTAAAAATAAAACACATGAAAAAACAGACCTGACAGAACTGAGACCTTTAGTCCAGCAACCAGTTTCAGTTTTTAGCAAGATGATTTTTACTTTAAATTTCAAATCTCTGGTTCGTTTTTTGTTTTTCTTTTATCTTAAAAGTCTTGGTTGAGGCAGTCAGTCGCTGGTTTTGTCGAGTTTATTTGTTTGTTTGTTTTGGTTTTGATTCTGGTTTACTTTATGTTTGAGTTTGCCTTTACTCTGCGCTGATTTCCTTGGGGAGACGAAGTCCGTCTGTCTGTCATTCGTCCTGTCTGCACTCGTCCTCTGTCCCCGCGTGAAACAGCTTCATCATCGGCGTTCAATTCGCCAACTCATGCCTTTCCTTTGTCTCCATTAAACTGAACTGCGAAACGAGTTTGGACCAGTCGAAAAGGGAACTAAGAACTCCGCACTTGAAACTGGTTTCTAACCAATTGTTTTTTATTTCGGGCTAAGACACCTGTGACTCTATGAACTGCACGCTGCACGCTCACGTGCCCCCGATTGCTTGCACCTTGTTGCATAGCCGAATAAAGAATAAATTTATATGAATTAAGTAGATACAAATTGCATTTGTCATAAATTAAAAACTGAGCTCCCCATGGCGGCAGTGGCAGCTGCAGCCGAGCATGTTGCACAGAATTTATGAGCAAACAAACAAAAAATGAATACAAAATTCATGTTGGAAAAAATACTAAATACCAAAATAACTGCGCATAGATCAGGTGTTGCTGTCATGTTGCTTTTGACAAAAACACAGGCCGCCAAAGAAACGGAGAGAGAGAGCGAGAGTCAAGCAGTAAGTCAGTCAGCAAGTCAGTCAGTCAGCAAGTCAGTCAGTCAGTCAGTCAGTCAATCAATTCATTGAGCTCTCAGTGGGTTGCTTAGTGCTAGCCTGGCAATTAAAATGAGCTTGACTGAAAGAAAATTACATCAACCAGACTTGCTTTTAATAATTTAAAATTGTATAAAATCAATCAACTTCTGTAAATAAATAAATAAAATAAAACTGAATATTAAATTCTATTATTTCTATTCCCTTTATTTTATAAGTAGTATTAAAAGCATAAATCCTCATCAGATTCTTATAACTTTGATTCAAGATCTTGTAGATCTTACACTTCATTTTTTAGTTTTCATGTTTCTCTCAGTGTAAGAGTTACAAATTTATCTATCAGGCACTCAGTCGAGCAGTCAGCAGCCTGTCCACAATCACCACATCTCGTTTATCAAACAGAAATTGTTTTAATAAGCGATGCCAAAAGATAAAAACTAACGAGTTACTTAAGGCCAGTTGAGTATCTTTGCAACTGCAACAGTTGCCCGCCTCGCAGTCCCCCCATTTATTTACCCCTCGACTTGCCAATTTGTTGGCATTTTGTCAGCACTCTGACGTTGTGTATAGTTTTTATTAATTAATTATGCATGGCGCTACTTTACAGATACGAGCGGTACATAAAAGATTTAAAAGTATCTGCTGCGAAACTAGAACAAAACTTGAAGAATTGTCCTTGGAATCAGAGCCAAAGTGGGGGCTGAATTTAAGTTGAGTTTGGCTTAAATACAAATTAATTAATTTGATGTATTAATTAAATGTATCAACTTTAAAGTAAATACGCTGGTTTCAGAAATGTATGACAATCATACATAATTGTCATTGAAAAGAGCAATAATAATATTTATAATTAATTATAGTAATAAAGTCTTTTATCATGCTTGTTAAATTATTAATAAATTATTTGTCAACCTGTGTTGCTCAGGTAAATTGAATTCGACATTTAATTGAATCATTCCATGAATTTATTGCCCATGTAAAATTATTGTCACGCCTATCAAAATCCATTGAGCAATCAAAAGCACATCAATCAATTGTAAAGATTTCCTACTGATGATAATGATGTCGTTCTTGCTGACGATGATGATGATGACATGTGATGATAATTGCCAAATATGTAAATTTTGTATAAAATGAAATCAATTAAAGGCAATCAACATTTGGCATTCAACTTGTTGAGCTTCTTGAACTATTTGAACTGCTGAAATCAGCCAAGTATATCACAGTGCTGCCCAAACTGTAATTATAATCGTTTCACACGCCCGTCAATTGGCATGGCCAAAAAAAGACTTAGCCAACCAGCTGCCAATTTCACTTTTCATTCACAGCGTCGCCTCGTCTCAAGTTACCAATAGACCTGACAGCTGTTCCCCTTCCCAGTTCCCCGTCCCCTTTCTCGCCCCTGTTCCCATCCGCCAACTCACAGTTCCTCCTCAGCTGCTCATAAATAAACATGAAAAACGCTTTAAGACTTGATGGCGTTTGCAGAGCCTAAAAAACAGCTTTAAAAACGCGCCAAATCAAAGTGAGTAAAGTCAAAAATGACGACAAGGGGCAGCGTTGCAAGAGGGCAAAGGGGGCAAGTGGTTAGCGGCAAGCGGCATTAATGGCAACTTTATTTGTTTTGAAAGTTGACATTGATTGGTCCCACAATTGGCGACAGACTTTTGTCTACAGGGTATTCGAAATAACATGCTCAACTCTAGAGTTATCGATCTGTAGAAATCGCCAATCAAAAATTTAAAAAACAAATATATTATGAATTTTGCAATCAATATAAATCAGTAAGAAATAATTAGAATATATTACGGATAAATGAACATTTATCGATGATATTAATAAGCAGAGAAAAAAGGATAAGAATCTCACAAAATTGAATTAACAAACTAATAGCTTTAATTATAAAGAGCTTTAATGATCTGTTGTGATTATTTAATGCTAGAGCTATTGCCGTTGTCTGATCTTCGACGATGAAGAAGGCGACTTTGTGATTCAAATTTATAAAACATATCGGAAAGAAAACTAATTTACTATAAATTAGTCTAGAGCGAAGCATATATTAATTGCCACTCATACAAATTGTTATCAAGCTATCGATAATTCATTATTTATACGATACAAATTCATTTTTAATTGATTTCTTGCCAAAATCATAAGATAAACAGCATCGTTACTCGCCTAGCATATTAATGCAGCATCGATAACATTATCGATAAACATGGCATGCAGCATAGATGCACGTGCATACCTCGAATGTAGGGCATTCGCCAGCTGCAGTTGCCAAGCCAAATCAAAGCTGATTTCTTCGTGGACAACATATCAATTACAAGTTCTGCGAATCAGGTCATCACTTTTGGACATGACCAACAACAGATGCTGTGTTGCACACACACACACACACATGCACACACACAAACTTGTACACACTCACACACAAATGCGAACAGAGCCACAAAACGGATACAGGATTAAAATCAACAGCACCCAGTGCTGCCCAAACTGTAATCTGCCATACGTGAGCCTGGCTAAATAATATCCAAGACGTTTGCTCATTTATTTAATATGCTGGCCCGGCCTGGACTGCTGTGGACTGTTGTGCACTCTTGTGGCCCAAAGGCAGCGCAGCTCATGCAAGTTTTATTAAATCAATCAGTGGGCAACGCGTCTAACGGCGACTGACAGTCCAGTCGAGTCAAGGCAGCTGCCTCGCATAGCTTTACCTTATGCGCCTTGTGTCTTGCATTTGTAATGCCACAGCCGGATGAGGCATGTCGGGCTAACTACGAGTACGAGTACGACCACCACATGCTGCATACCACAACACACTAGAAACAAGGAACATGGAACATGCCACACAGCATAACTGTAAGCTGCTGCATTTCTCTGCTGCTGTTGCTGCTGCACTTGCACATACACATATTTAGATATCAACTTACTAAGTATGTATAAGCTTAGTTTTCATTGAACTAATATCGATAAAACACAAGCGATTATTCAAGTGCAGCCGAACTTTCCTAACTTGAATCACCATTATCCAAAGAAAAAGTTCGACTAAGGGAATTATTTTTTTAGTCTTTTA
Organism: Drosophila recens; assembly: GCA_037043495.1. Lineage (NCBI taxonomy): Eukaryota > Metazoa > Arthropoda > Insecta > Diptera > Drosophilidae > Drosophila > Drosophila recens. Next base: position 50,497 of record JBAMBJ010002659.1, on the reverse strand, counting down.
AAAGCAACTACAATTTCATTCATTCGTGTTTTTTCTTGTTATTTTTAACAAAAACAGTTTCCAGTTTGTTCAAGATTCTCAATATTCTCAAAAATTGATTTTTTCGTTTTTTTGCTGCATCCAGAAAAAGCTTTCGATTCAAATGACATCTTTAAACATTTTGTACTTTGTAATATAATGGAAACTGTTTTCTTTGAGATACCTTATTTTTCAGCAACTTCAATTTTTTTGGTCTACTTTCGAATTCCTTAAATAATAAGTTTAAATATTTCTTTAAGCGATAAATATTTTAATACACGTGCTGTTACCATGGTAAATAATCTTGGGCTGACAAAAAAGTACATTACGAACATCGTTCCTATAGCAATTTCACAAGCCTAAATAATTGTTGATGTTATATTCTAGTTAGAGAAAATTCGAGTTATAGATGTTCGAGTTATGGAAGTTCGACTGTAGTTACTTTTGCGCATTAATATTTCGATAAATTCCGATTTGAAATGCTTTTTTTGACTTGCTGAATTCAAATTAAAGTCAGGGTTAGACTTACTCGATATTTTTGCTTATCGGGTTTTATTATAATCGATATTCTCGATATCTTCAAGGCTGATAAAGCTGTAATATCTATCTACCTGACATTTTTACCAGGGACTTTAATCATTATCTGGGGTGCCACAGAAATCGCTTTCGCTTGAAATTCATTTAAGTTTAATACAAATTAATGATAATTCCTAAAGTTTTATTTTTTTTGCTCAAAAATAAAGATTATTGGTTGAGAAGTAAAGTATAACTTAAAATGAATCATTATTTTGTGAGCAAATCTATTAAACTTGAAACATTTTTATTAATGGCATAAAAGAGCCATAGAATATTGATAGAATAAATGATTTTTTGATTAAAAAAAAGCCAAATAATCATAATTTGCAGTCCCTAATTTTTATTCCTTACTGAGTTATTTACTCGATAAATCGTTAAATTCGTCTCAAATAACGGAGTGACCCACGCCTGGTCTATTCCGAAATAACCTGCTTATCGATAACTAGTCATCGATAACACATGTGTGTTACAATTTCGTTACCTGGTCATCCAACTGGGGCGACGCGGGCAGCGTGAGTGCTCCGCTGATGGGCGGACACGACTGTCGCTTGAAGTCGCGCCTGATGGCCAGCTCGTACCAGGGAATCAGCGGCTTGCTCCGCAGCGTCGTCTGGCAGCCGATCTTGAAGTCCAGCGGGTCCATGTACTCGGGTGCCATGCGATTTAAATCGCTGACCGCCGCATCGGCGGAGGCGTAGATGTTGCCGGCGGACTTGTGGTTGCCGTGCTGGGCCCAGTGCGCGGTCATGTCCAGCATGGAGCCCATGGGCACATCGAGGCTGCGATGCAGTCCGGCGCCCATGCTCTTCACGCGCATGTGGCCCAGCGTGTGGTAGCGCCGATCCACGGCGCTGGGCAGCATGGGCATGGCCCTGGGCACCACGAGCAGCTCGTCCTGGTCGATCGTGGCCAGACTCTGGCTGGTGTAGGAGCGCTCCAGCAGCTCGGTGCTGCTGCTGCGCTGCGTCACAATGGGCAGCTCATACAGGTTGAGGCGTCGGGTGGTCGGCGGCCGTGTGGGCGTGGCATAGATCTTTGGCTTGGCGTAGAGACTTTCGCGGCGCACGGGCGCCGGCGGCGGCAGTCCAGTGGGGGACAGCGGCACCACCGGCGTCGACGCCTCCGTCAGGGACAGCGTCATGGGCCGCCGACTGCCCGCGGAGCTGGCCGAGCTGTGCCGCAGCGTGGCGCGTCGCGAGTCGCGCTCCTGCATGTCGAAGCTCAGCTTGGGCAGCGGCGAGTAGCAGACGCGCTCCGAGCTGTCGTAGGAGCTGCGCAGGCCGCTGTCCAGCCTCCGCTTGGGACTCTCCGGCGCCGTGTACAGGAAGATGTGCTCCTCCTCGCCGGCGGTGTTGTAGTCCGGCGTCTTGGGCGTCGCGCTGCTCTGCAGCGAGTCCAGCGAGAAGCGCGAGTTCTTCTTCGCGCTCTGGTAGTCGCAGGGCATCGAGCCACCGCCCGAGGAGCTCGACGCATCCGACAGAGGTCGAAAGCCGACGCCAGCCGAGCTGGTCGAGCCCGTGGTCGTCGTGGCACTGGCGTAGATCGGCTCCAGGTCGGAACCGATGGTGGGCGTCCGCACGGGCTTGGCTCGCGCATAGATCTCCTCGCTGCCCTGGCTGTAGCTGCTCCTCAGCGAGACCGTGCGCTTCCTCTGGCCCTGGTATGCCTGGTAACCCTGGTGACCCTGGTGTCCCGCCTCCAGTCTCAGTCCCGCCGGTTGGGAGGCAGCTGCGGCCTCAGTCGCCTCGGCGGCGCGAATGGAGCGGGAGCGGGTCAGACCACGAGCCCGGATGGTCGCATAGCCGTCGTACAGCGGCGACGCCGGCGGTCGATTGCTGGCACTGGACACCGCGGACATCGTTTGTCTTTGGACTTTGGGTTGCTTAACTGCTCCGGTTTGGGATTTTTAACTTTGGTTTTTCATAAGTTTTTCATATTGTCTTTATTTGTGTCTTTCTTTCACTTGCCGCATTGATTAATTGACGCTGTATTCGAATCGAGGTTTATCATTTATAATCAACCCTGGGGGTCTGCCCCTCAGCGTGCTCATTGTATGGATCGAGATCTGCGATCGCTCGCCTTAAACTCCAGCTGCATCAATCATTCTCAATTGAAGCCCAACGTTTCATAAATTGAAGTTGTAATGCCGCGTGCATTGAACTTGCCACAAGCCACGCCCAGTTACAGTGGAACGCCCTCTTTTAAAAAAACCTATTTGCTTAATATCAGTATCAGAGTAAGCGTCTCATTAACGCCTAATTAGCATCTATTTCACATGACTGACTGTCTAAGGCTTTGATTGACGGCCCCCAAAAATGGCGCGACGTTTACTCAATGGAACGATACAACAATGGAGACTGTGTCTAATGGATTCGACGACTTGTCAAATTTTGAATGCCACTTTTGAGAGTGTGTAAAAATACACTTGTAGGGCTCAAGTTGGCTCAAAGCGACTTCAAGGTTGTCAAGCACGCAGTTAATTAGAATCACGGTAAGTGAACTAAAAAATATACACAAAGTAAACTTCAACAAATTTACTAAGCGTAATACTGAAAAAAAAATTAATTCTTAAGAAACTATAATTACTGACTTTTTTCCATGATTTTTAATGCAATTAATATATTTCTAGATGTATTCAAACCCAGTATCTTAAAAAAGGAATTCGGTTGGGTTTTGTTTGCGTATTTATATTTGTGTAATTTCTGAGCAAAAAATAAAAATGTTCTGCATTTCAAACGACAACTCAAAGATTCATTAATTAAGGCTTGATTGAGTGCAATTATTTGTACAAATACAATGGCTTGTGTACCACGGTAAATGATTATTATTTTTTTCTTTCTTTAATAACTCCATCGACGCAGAGGGATTTCAACATTAGCAAAGCTGCAGTTTTTATAGACACAACAATTAAAATTGTTGTTTATTAGAACTCAAACTGAGACAGAGCGAGAGGGAGAGGGACAAAAAAAGAGAGAGAGCGAGAGAGGAAGAGTGTGAAGTCCAAGCCATGAACTGCAATCAAAACAATTACAGCCAATTCACGCAGCGCTATAAAACAACAACAGCAACAACAGAGGGAAATACCAAAGCTGAGAGTCGTCTTGTCGTCATGGACACACACAACAATAACAACAGCAACAACAAGTTGCCTTGAGGCAGCTGCAGAACAGTAAACAATGAGGAGAAGGAACGAGATACAATGAGTTGAGCGTATGTTGATGACATTAGAAAATTGTTATTTATTGCATTTCCAAGTTGCTATTATTGTTATTGTTTTTGTTGCTGTTGTTGCACAACAACAGCAGCATGAGTCAAGCTGTCATTTAGCAAAGTCAGCTAGTTTCGCAATGGTTCCAGAAAAAGAAACCCAAAGAGAGCCAGAACCAGAATTAGAATCAGAATCAGAACCAGAGTCAAGCCCAAGTCCGTTTTCAAGTGTCAACGACTGCAGTCCGACTAACAAACCAATTGACAGCCATAACAGCAACTACAACAACAACAACAACAACAACAACAACAACAACGACTGCCTGGCATGTGGCATAAACTGTTGCAGTCCCAGAGTCGCCACATGGCATCAACATAGTCCGTACTCATAGATAAATATGTTTTAAGTGCTCGTTCTGCCAGTCGCAAGTGTCAAAGAGTTGATAAAACTGAAACTCATAAAGTTGGCAGCCTGCCGAGAGAGACATAAGATATCGTAGTAGATAATGTGCCACGCCTCTTTATCAAGACGCCTTCCGCGCAACCAGGAAATATCTTCTTAGAAGAAATTACAATGTGCTAAGAGAGTTTTATATGTAAAGCGGCCTTGAAGTTGGTAAAGAAAACCAAATAAAAGTTATTTTATGCTTGGAGAAATTTGTCAAAACTAGTTTTGAATACTAAAAATAGTCATTACATTTAAAAAATGGAATTAGTATCAAGTAGTTAAATATTTATTACTCCTGTTTGATATCTTTTTTGATCGTTTACCGCAGAATTTTACAATGTAGAAAGTTTTTGTCTTCAACACAAGCTTGATAACATTATTGTTTTTACATTATTTTACTATTATGAGTATTTACTATTAATCTGACTTACATACATACATATGTACAGTGACGAAATAAGTGCCTTTAAAGCAATTTTAAAAAAATTATAAAAAATAATAGCGAAAAGATTTTTGAAACTTTTTTGGGCAGTCACTCCTAGAATTGTTTGAAGAAATTCTTTGCATTAAAACATTTGTTTTAAAAAATCGAGGAAAAAAATTTCATGGGTGCTTAATGGGTTAAGGAAAGTTTTGTATCATTCAAACGGAATTTAAATTACCTTTCCATTGATACCAATATGTTAACGATAACGGCGCAAAGAAGCCTTAAATGTAAAAATTCTTGCTGTGCCAATACTTTTGTGTGTTACTGTATGTTCTTTTAGATATTTTAAATATTAAAGAATATTATCTCATACTTCCTAGAATTATCTGTAAAGTTACTTTGCTAAATTCAATTACAAAGCAGCTTTCTTGCCTAAGAATATAGTTCATTTAAATGTTTCCTAAAAATATTCGGCTTAAGTCTAGAGTTTTCAAATTGCAACTTTCAAGTATTCTATCCACTTTTAATTGTGCTGCACTGTTGCAGTTGGAGTTTGACAAGGCAGCTGTGCTAAGTGCGGCACAAAAGATGAACTATGGCTCTGCGGCAAGTCAGATTATCAAATTTATGGCCTATGCAAAATGTGAACAAATAGAAGTGCAACAAATACAACTTAAAGTGCCGCATTGTGAGTCACGTAGACACTTTAGTCTTTTGTCTTGAAAAGCGCAGCAAGTTGAACCTAAAGTTGATTGAATAAATCGCACATAAATCAAATTAATTTCGGGTTACCAATAATTCGACAACAACAGAAACGAACTCAAGGCCTGACAAAATGCGAATTCGACATTTTCAATTGAGTTTTTTTTTGTGGCACGTAGGCGTCTAATTGTTTTGCATATTGTTTATTAAATATTATGCAATTGTTGCATCGGAATGTCTATTGTGGTATTGTGAAAACTGTGGCAAATGTCAATTGCAGTTGAACAATTGAACTCCCAAGGCGTTTCTAGCTGCCTGTCAGGCGCTGTTTGCCAGCTTTCACTAACGACAGTTTGCACAGTTTGACACTCACTGGCCTTTGGAGTGGAGGCGGCGGCGGAGGGAGGGGAAGTGGCAGGCAGGCCCACAGGCTTATCGCAGTGACGTCTGTCTAGGTTTCTCTGCTGCTTTTCCTGTGGGCTGCTGCGGAGGGTCGCTCCAGTCTAGACGACGTGGCTGCTTATCAATCGAGCCAAATCTCGCAAGGAAATTGCCATAATTTTCAGCAACAAAATAAAATAAAAATATAAAAATAATAGTATAAACAAAATAAAAATCAACCAACGCATAAGATGGCAGACAGACGGACACACAGACCGAAAGACGGGCGTCTCATTTGATTAATGTTTTAAGGAAATGAAAAGAATTATGGATTCGAGCGATTAAAGCGCGAAATACTTAAGACCCACTGAGCATCATTTCAATGTCGTCATCAGAGCCACAACATGTGTTCTCAGCTCATCTGGGAAAACAGTCGAATTACGATTATTCCCATTCGTATTCGTATTCGTATTCGTACTTGTCTGATGTGTTGATCAGCTCAACAGCTCAAATGAGTACGAGTATCTGCCACTTTTTGCTCATAATCCCAGTCTGTCAAACGGTTGACAAAATGCGCAATAAACAAGCAAAAAATTTATTGTTGGCAACTGTGTCAGCGTCCAATGAAAAAACAATGCCAAAAAAATAATAGAAATAAAAAAATTTTGGAATTTTAAATATTCAATGTCAGAACCGGTTGAAAAATAAGGCTGAAAAAAATACGCAAAACTAATCAAAGTAAGGCTGTCAACTGCATTGCTAAGTAGCTTCATGTCATTCATTTGGGATTAAAGGCGGTTGCCAAGGGGGTGACAACTCTGTCACACCCTCAAGGTCGTTGCTCAGTCAGAGAAATATAAATAAAATTTATTTCAAATTACTTTTAATTCTAGACTTATTAATTGTTAAATATTCAAAATGATTTATATGACAGGTATTTCTAACATAAAAATGAAAGTAAAATCCAAAACTATTTATTTTGTATATCTTCTGTATCTATAAAATTCTCATCTCAAAAAGTATTTGACACAGGCAGCTTAAATTAGATATGCGACCTAAATATAGTGAATACTATCAAAGTTTTGTCTGAACCAAAGCAGAGCTTTAAATTATAATTGAAGAAGAATACGAGTATGAGTTTCGGAGTCTCTTTAATGCGTTTTTAAAATGGAACACACTCTAAACTTAGGAAGCTAATACTTGGTATAAAAGCACTTGCTGAATCAATTAATATTTATGCGGTCAAAAAGCAGCTCAAAGATAATTGTAAGATTAATTAAATATGTTGGCCAACATGATATTGCATTTCTAGCTTAATTTCAGACTACTTAGTTCTTTCAAATTAGAGATTCAACAAGGTCTTCCAATGGGTTCTACAAAGTTTCGTCTGATCGTAATCACACTTAACTCTTATGAAGTCATTGGTACCCAGAGCATTTGACAGTTGAATAAAAACTACAAAAAAAGAAACACTTGTAAATGCCACAACAACACGCAAGCTGTGTGTAGTGTGTGTGCTTGTGAGTGTGTCTGGTTTGAAGTCATTAGAGGCGTCGCTCTTGTAGGCTTTTAATTGGGTCGAGTTGTTATTTCAATTTGGATGCGGACAATTTTTTGCCCCCGTTGCCGCTGCTGCTGCTGCTGCTGGAGACTGTCAGAGAAGTGTTCCCAATGGCAGCAGCTCACTCGAAGCTAATGTTCATATAATTATTGAGGTGTGTTCAATTAAAGTATATACATATATATTTTATATTTGAGTTAATAGAAAACATGACATCACAGCGAAAAATAAGACAATAAACATTTCATGCACGTCATTTAAAATTGTTTTTATGGTTTATTTATAGATGAATTTACGGTTTTCAGAAAAACAAATCTGTTTTTTTTTTTCTTTCCAATTCCCAAACTATTCAGGCTTATCAGAGAGCGTTTATCGCCCATAGAATTTATAATTTAATGCATGTTTATATATTTATATATGCAAAAATACAAAAAAAGAATTGAGCCGAAAGGGCGCGCCATACAACATTTTAGCAACCCAAAATTTTATTTTTTTATAAAAGATTTTACAGGGTGACCAGAAATAACGGAGACAAACATTTTTAACTATAATTTTACTAAACGAGAGAAATTTAGCAAAGCAACAATTAGTAACGATAAAGTGGATCACTAGTAGTAAGATTCTCAGCCGGTTTCGAAATGGTCTCCTCCAGCTGCCATGCACAGGTCCAAACGTGATTTAAAATTGTAGGCCATGGGCCGCAGGTCCTCGGGAGACAGTCGGTTCCATTCCATGAGCAGCGATTGCATCAGCGCCTCCAAACTTTTGTGAGGCTTAGCACAGGTCCTGGCCTCCAATATCGACCACACGCTGTAGTCCATCGGGTTGAGATCCGGCGAGTAGGGTGGCCATTCAGCAGACGAGATGAAGTCCGGAAAATGGGTTTTGCACCAGTCTTGCGTCATTTTCGCCTTGTGAGCCGGCCAGAGTCCTGTTGAAAAGTCCAGTCCGCATCGCCGAAGTGCAGTTGGGCCCAAGGAATTACCACGGCGTCGAGAATGTCGTGGCGGTACACTTCTTGGTTTCTTTTAAGCCCTTGATCCACGAAAACCAGGGGTTTCTTGCCGCTGGCGCAAATGCCGCCCCAGACCATAACGGACTTCGGATTTTGGCGATGTTTGACAATGGCCGACGTACCCGAAGGTTCGGCGGACCAGATCCTGCAGTTTAGTGGTTGTGAGCCTGCTCGACGGTTACCAGCTTCTCATCCGTGAGAAGGACGCGCTCCTATCGCTGACCTGCGGCCCGACGCTTGAGTTGGTGGCATCTTTGCAGTCGCACGCGCTTGTTTTCATCCGTGAGGATCTTAAATTTTTTGAGCTTGTACGGCTTGAGTCCAAGGTGCTTCTTCGCCATTTACCAAACAGAATCACGTTTCATTCCGGTCTCACGGGCAATTTTCCTCATGGAGACCCTCGGATTTCGCATCACCCGCTTTCGAATGATTTTACGATTGGCAGAAGTATTGACGGTGCTTTTTTTTCTCTTCCCGGACGATAGCCTTCATGGTCAATCTCATTAAAGTGGCGGGTGGCCTTGGACACAGTCTACCTAGGCACCTCGAGCAAACGAACAAATTCACATTTGACGTTTTTCTTGATGAAACAGCTCTAAAATTGCACAACGTTTACTTGACATTCTGAAACCACAGGAAAATTTAGCAACAATGGATAAAAAATGTTGTGACAAGTACAAAAAAGAATGGAGAATACGATAAAATAACATTTAATTAAATCCGGTAACATACTTTTGCTTACGGACATATTAAAGTTTGTCTCCGTTTTTTCTGGTCACCCTGTATATCGTTTATCGAACTGCATTAATTGGGCACGAAACCTGCTGTGAGGGGCCGACGTTGAGTCGAGTCTTTTCAGTTTTTAGTTTCTTTTTCTGTGAATTTAGCGGGTGGAAGTTTAACACAAAAGTGGAACTCAACCAGTTTCTGTGCGAGTCTAACCCCATCGAGTTCCAAATCGAGATCGAGACGGAGAAGGAAGCGAAGATCGAGAGCTCGAGATGAGGGCTGGGCACTTCCTCAAGTAGCCGACGAACGACGCACTTGACATATGCGACTGCAAATTATAAACAATTGAGTCTAATTTAAGTTTAGAGCTTTCTGTAATAACAACATTAGCCCATGTAACTTGAGCCAAAGAGTCTCTAAAGTGAATGTGAATGTAAATACAAACTGAAACTACTTTTAAGTGTGTTTTTTCCTAGTACGTCAGAGTCGTCAAGGGGATTGTGCATTATGTATCCGCTTCTGTACACTCATATGGCATACTAGTCTATATATGTACAAAAGTATATAGCTTTAGTGCATTTAATTAAAGGCCAACCCATTGTGGAAGATGTTGTCATGCAATTGAATTGCGTCGCTGTAAACGTATATTAAGGATTGCAAATGGGGGTAATAAAACACTCAGAAGCAGTTCTAGAAATATTAGATGCACAGTCTCGAGGTCTAATTTAAGCATAAGTCGAGATCTGATGATATATTAAGTGTTTTACATCCAGTGATTCAGTCTAAAATTATATAAATTAAATTGTTAGGTTGATCAGCGATTCAGTGAAAATTGAAGCTGTTTAATCTGCAAAAACATTTTTGTTTAACAGCATCAAGAAGAGAAATGCCGAGAGGAAGAAAATCAGACGAGATTTCAGATATCAGCACATACATCAATCTGTCAGACACTGTTAATCGTGTAGAAAGTATCTATTGAGTGCCAAATAAACATGTGAAAATTGGAAACGAAAATAAGTTTGCTTTCATTTGTGGAATAAACATAAATTTGCATATCGCACTCTTACTTGAAGACTGTAGACCGAAGACTGTGGCAAGAGACTCAATTTTAGCTACCGGTCAAAGCCTCAAATAAAACAAATGCAAAGTCAAGAAATCTAATCAAATCGACACGAATCAAATCGAATCGAATCGAATGGAATTGTCTGCATACAAATCACGTCAACAAACAATTTATCAACGAGTCTAAGTTTGAGTGTCAGACTCAGTCTTAAGCTGAAGGTGCAACCCGGGGGCAGACAGACAGACAGACAGACGGGCTGCGTAGCTTGAATACTTAAGATAATGAATGCAGCTCGAAATTGATGCGCCTCACATGCGAGTCTGATAACAGAATGGATGCCACTTTTAGTTTTGAGTTCCACTCGAGTTGCAGTAATTACAACTGCCAGCCGAATGTTCCTGCAACATCCCCACTTGTCCACTTTGATGGACAACAACAAGAAGTGATTATACTATACAATATATACATATGTTTATCCGAATATAGAATATTGTATTGTACTTGTACACAGATGATATTTTTGGTTGGCCTGGCAACAGTCCCATTGCCCATTGACCGGCTCACGACTCTCGACGTCAGGCTGTCAGGCAACAATCACTCGCATCTTGTGCATGTTGCATGCAACAACAACATTGCCCCGCTGCTCACTCGTTCCCCCGTTGATTATGTTGATGAGTTTCTGGGTCGCTCTCTGTCATACTATCAGCAGCCCCATCTTGCAACGTGGGCAATAATAATAATGAAAAAGTTTTTCTCTCCTTTTTTTATTCCCCCTCATATTATCTTCATTTTCATTTCTTTTTTTGTGTTTCTCATTTTCGGGTATGCATTTTGGATAAGTACTTAGCCTGGCCATGGGGTTAAGGGGTCGGACTCTGTTTATGTTGCTTTAACATGCGCGTTGCATTGGACGGTGCCACTAATGACAAACAATAACAATAACAACAACACAAACAACAACAGCAAAACAGCTGGTGGCAGGATTAAAGTGCCATCGAGATGGCATTGTAACCAACATTGAAAGAGTTTTCACCTTAAGAAATGTAGAAATTGACAGCATTCTGTTAATTTGCAATAAAACTCAAGATTTTGATTGTTCGAATAAATGAGGATTTGCCAAAGTTTTTGAAAGGTGCTAAAAGATGGAGACACAAAATAGTGATAAAGTAATAATGAGTAGATCATATATATAAGTCTATATGTAATGTGGCCTCGTTGGTTCAAAAGATATTTCAATTCAATTTTTATTTTCAATTTTTATAATAAAAGAAAAATAAAATAATAAAAAAATTGTATTATAAAAATTGACAAATAAGAGTTATGTGTCAATTTGTATAAAAAAATTGTAAATAATAGGGCTACATTTTAATATAAAAATTAAAAAATAATAATTATTTTTTATTTTTTTCATTTAAATTAATTTAAATATTTTTTTTTATAAAAATCAGCCAATAACTATTATTATGTTTATATTTTTTTAAAACTCATAACTATTATTTGCAGTCCCTGACTATTATTTTAAGAATACAATATTATGAGATTATAAACAATAATGTACGCTAGTGATTGCAGACAATCTAACCAAAAAAGAATAAAACCCGAACAAATTAAATTATAAGATTGTTTATCAACTGTTCAACATTTCAACACGCCCATCGCCTATGCATAATGTCGTGAATTAATCAATGACAACCAGAAAAGCAGAAGAACCAAAAGCAGACGAGAAAGCTAAAGCAGATAATGTGGCATAATGATAATTAAATTTTGGATGCCGTCTATGTCTTCTCGAGAAACTGAAGCACTAAATGGACGACACGTAGATAAGAGCAAAAGGGCTGCGATCTGCACTTCCAAGAACTGAGAGCTGAGAACTGGTTGAGCTCTTGAAATAATGTTGCATTTAGGAGGCTCCTCCTCTCAAAGGCTGCAACTGCAAGAATAGTCATTAGAATGAGAAGGGGGACACAATACCAATCAGATGGAGGGGGAGGAGAGGGGAGCAGCAGCAATGTTGCAATCAAAGCAGCTGTGCAACAGAGTGCAATCAGTTGTCAGAATTGTAACAAGCTAAGAACTTGCAACACTGCAGCGAGTATCACAGATATTAGTTGCAGCTGATTAATGAGTTGTAACCTTTTGAGGCAACTGCAATCAGCTCAGTCATTTTTTATCAAACGTCAAGTCAAGCCTGTCCCTTTTTTAAAGGTGCGACTCTGTCGCATTCTGAATATAAAGACGACAAAGCCACTGATAATGACTGTTTATTGAGTGCCAAGACGGCTGCAACTTGCGCATTGGTAGCAACTGTTGCTGCTGTTGCTGCGGTGGCAGCTGAGGCAGCTGGCAACATGTTGCCAAGCAGCGAGCCAGCGAGACCAATTAGTCAACCTTACTTACAAGGTGCAACCTAGGCAAAATGCTAGCCTTGAGACGCTCATACAGCTAATTAGTGTAATGCAGCAGGGAACACTCAAACGGGTTGCAGTTGTAATGTAATTATGATATCAGCTGTGCCCAAGTAGTTCCCTAGTGTTTTTCATATCTTAATGCTTTCTTTCTCCCTAGAGTACTATTATCATGCACACTTCGTGCATTCTTCTTCAAGTGCTTAAGATATTAATTAATGTTTGATAAACCATGACTTGGCATTGCTGAAGAAGAGAGATAGAGAATTTTTGAGTTCCCAACAAAGAAAAATTCATATTAAAATATATTATATTATTATGAAATGATATTTATTGTTATTCTCTTAATTTATAGCTTTGTTTGAATATGCATATTATTAGGCCATCAATATTATAAAACCTTTCTCTTCGTTCTGTAATAATTATATTAATTGTTAGTTTCCTCACATTTTCATACTCATTATTCAAGACTTTGTTCATATTTAGCGCCGTTTTCCCACATCAATAGCTTCTCTTTTACGACTTTCTTTCCCTTTCTTCACCAATTTCCCTTTGCTAATTAACATTTTGTAAGCCCAACAAAAAAATATGGTTCGCCCTGCTGTCGCCGCCTTTCCGTCAATTAAACCAAACCCTAGACATCGAGACATTTTCCCAAGCTGGCCGTGGACAACCCTTTGTAGAACAGGTAGAATCCTACAGCCAATCTTCCAGCACCTAAGCATGACAGCCATGCGCCGTAGATTTGTCGCTGTTTACGGGTCATTAGCCTCGGGTAGAACAGTAGCTCGGGGTTCGATAGTTCGGGGTCTGGGATCGGAAATCGAATGGTTTTTTGGGTTGCAATCGAGACTCATAAAATTGTGCCTATTAATTAAGTGCCGCGTCAGGCATTTAGTATATTTGTTGTTTTGGGTATTTTTGTAGTTGTTGTTGTGGAAGGTGTTGTGTGGAGACGCTGCTCTCATGTTGGGACTGCGCAAATATTTACATAGCATTTACATGGCGGACAAACACGGGAATGCAAAACACGCCACAGCTGCCGGAGCAGACAGTTTGGCTCCGAACCGTTCAGGGTGGGAGTGAAGGAGTGGGGGAGGGGGAAGGTGAGCGACATCAATCGACTCAGTTTGAAGCAGTTGACATGCATGCTGATACCCTGAAAACATTACAAATAAATTAAAAGAGATATGCAGTTGAGTGACTAGCGACATTAAATTTGTAATAATTTGTAATCATGGTTGGTTTAAATAGTTCAAATATATTGAACTAAAAGTTCAAACTACCCTATAAACACAGCAAATAAATTAAAAGAGATATGCAGTTGAGTGACAAACAGTTTAAGACTAGCGACATTAAATTTGTAATTATTTGTAACTATAGTTGGCATAAATAGTTCAAATATATTTAATAAAAAGCTCAAGCTAAAGTATTTTTGTTAAATCTTCTGAATAAAGGGTATCTATCCCGCTACCCATCACTATTTGTTTGTTTACTTTGTCTCTGTTGCCTCTACCAATGGCAAATAAAATGCCAGCAAACACAAGTTGACAGTCGAAGCAATGGCAGTCGAGAAAGTCAATCAATGGAAATTGTTTTGGAAAATTCAAGTAAAACTGCGGCTCGCTTTAAAGGAAGTCAGCTCTGAAGAGCAATTGATTTATATGTCAGTTTGTTTATAGAGCCTATATAGAGTGGGGAGATTTGAGGGTCTATAAGGAAGTCGAAATGCAGCTCTTGACACGCCTTATAAACCGGCATCACTTATGGAACGTTGCATATGAGGAAAATTGCAGGGAAAATGTTGTTCACGGTGTCGGCAGTTCAAACGAAAGAAAAATCATAGGAAAAGTTGCAAAAAAAAAATAAAAAGAAAAAACCACTTCAAAGTTAACGGCTGCATGCTTAAATTAAAAATTAATTTTCTCTAGCAAACGACAATTTTCATTAGCTGCGCCCGACAATTTTCCATGCAGCACAACTCAAATCAATCTTCATCAGGCATTGCGCACACACACACACACACACACACACACACACACACACACACACACACACACAAAATGAGCTCCGCATAATTAATTGCAATATTTTTTTCCAATTAAAATACTTGAGTTAAAGCGATGCTTGAACTTAGCAGTTCAAATATATTATTATAAGTCCAAGACAACGGCAAACAAAACTGTTCATAGGCTCATAAATCTCGCTTTTCGGGATGTTTCCCTCTTCACATTCCAGAGGCGCCAAATTCTAATAAGAATTTATTACAAAAAAAAAGAAAAAAATATGTGTTTGCATACACATTTGAGAGTTTGAGCCACAGGATGCGAGGGTGACACTGAGAACTTCCAAAATTTCATTTAATTGATCGCACGCAACGCGCAAAGTTCGAGGGGGGAAACTGGAGAGATGAAAGCAAGCGGTTCCGGGGAGGGTGACACTTTAGGAGGGAGGGAACTACACCTCCGTTAGGTACAGTAGGAACTCTCTCACACACACAGCTGTCGTGTGTGTTGTCGGGATGAGGGTGCAGTTGAGGGTGCTGGGAATTTCGGATTGAATGCTGCTAACATTGCCATCTGTACAGTGTACACTGTACAGTCAGACCTAATTTGATTATTTTCTTCTTATTTTTTTTGGGATTTGTTTCTGTTTGCTGTGATATATTGGCCTGTCACGGGCTTTGGGTTGCCATTAGCAAAAAAAAAACACACATACACCGAAAAATAAAATGGCAAATGCAGCTAACCGAAATGGGGTCTTTGAGATCCGACAACCGAGCAGGTAGCATCAACAAAGTCAACAAATTAAAGTGCAAACATACAACTGCCATTGAGCGCATATAAAAATGTACAGAGAAGAAAAGAATTCGCTCTAAATTGCAAGCTTAAAGTTCTAATCTGAAGTACATACAAATTTTGTTATTCAATATTTAAATTAATGACTAATGATTCAAATCAATGAAAATAATAACCGTATAGCTGAATCCCAGATAGCTGACTTTTCACATCGTTTGGTATTGAATTTAACTCCCAATTGTTTTCAGTGTATCGCTGCACAATGCATTGCAATAGACCAGACAATTCCATTTATTTTGGGTTCCCCCACGAGTTGCAGTTCACCCGACCACGGACATTGTTGTGTCTGCTGAGTGGGGCGATTGGCCATAAAGATACGATTCTCAAAGAAGTTTCAAGCCGTAAGATATAATGACACAACAGTAGGAAGGCCATATAAATACGATCCAAGATATGATCTTCATTACTTAACGACTCTGAGGTAAAATACAGAGAACTATATAGATTTTTATGTGCTATTGCATAAATATAATACTTTGTTTTAAGACCCCCATTTTAGGCCTAAGCCTCTGCACTGCATCTTTCCACTTTCAACATCTATGGATGCACCCTATTCACAATTTGGCTCATTTCGATCTGCTCCATTAAACAATTTGCCATTGTTGCACTCATTTTGCTCTACCACAAATTGTCGCTTCTCTCTCATTCTCTCTCGCTGTCTGCTTAATTTGTTGCTGTTTGATGAGAAACAATAACTGCGTTTCATTATGACAACCAAGTCACACCCCGCGACTTCGTCTCGTCTCGCCTCATTCTCGGTTTTCCCTTTCCACGTACTCGAATTCTCGTATCTCGTAGCTTGTACCCCCAGCTGATGTTGCAGATTTTCCTGTTCCATTATGTTGTATTCGGGTATTGTTGTTTGTATTGTAGTCCGCTGATTGTGCAACTTGTGTGTAACTTTAGTCGAGTCACTGCAGACACTCTTGATATTGGGGGATATTGGATAGGCTTTTAGCAATGAGCACGCTTTGGGGCTTTTCAGCGGGACGAAACTTGGAATCGGGGGTCTTTTATTGGATCACTCTTTTGCTTTGGCTGGCACACTTTGTTGTTTTTTACTTTTTGTGGTGCTTCAGCTTCCGCATCGCAAATGTTGCAGCAACATTTTGTTTATTTATTTGCTTTAATTTTTATCTTTTTATCTTTCGGTTAACTTAAACAGTTGTATGCAATTTCGTTTGTTATCTTTCTGTGTCACATACGACAGTTAATTTGTATGATTTTCGGCTTTTGGTTTTGGTTCACTTTGCTGTTGTTTTGTTAACTGACCAGCTGAACTTTACACTGCTTGGAGAACACGTAGAATCCAGCGACCGGTTTGCCATTAAATATGTATTTATTTAGCTTTGATTTTTTTTCTTTATTTTATTTCGTTTTCGTTTCGCTTATCGCCCGTTACAAAAACACTAAACACGTTTAAAGGCCCTGGGTATCATTTATTTATAGATTTTAAAGCTTTTTCAACACATTCAAAACAAAAAAATGCTCAATGAACCTTTCTTCAAATCACAATTCACGCAACACTTGGCTTGGATTCGGCTTCACACACTCCAGTAATCAGTTGAATAAATAAACAACAAACACGATCACGTATGTAGCTCGAACGATTCTCACGTTTGACGTACTACAAGATACTCGGCTCTCAGATACTTTTCGCTACAGATACAAAACACAAGGCGACGCGCAGCACGTCCGCTTCACCAAGAAGTTGACGCTGTACTAACAACATGTTGAGACAGATCAGTTGAGAGCGCGCACACAAAGAGCGCGAGAGAACGAGAGAGCCAAATGGTCAGGCAGAGAGCGCGACTTCAGTTACGTGCAGCGAGAACGAGTGAGTGAGACAACGAGTTCGCTGACGATCAGCAGCATGTGAAGTGCGTTAGCAACATGTTGCCAAGCAATTGGTTGCCTTCCGAAATGTTGCCAGGCGCTGTGCGTGCGTTCCGACGTCTGCCGCATCGAATGCGGAACTGAATATGAGACACTCGACTCCCAAATCCTTTGGCAGCCAACTGGCAACACCAGCAACGCCAGACGCATCAAGCGTCCTGCTGCGGCGCAGCAGCAGCTGCGGTGGCGACGACGCCAGCGTCAGCAGCGGCGGCTTGACGGCGACGACAAAACAAATAACAGCATCAAAGCGACAAAAACAGTAATCGAGGGGGAGGGGGAGACGGAGAGGAGCATATAAATTTAGCAAAGTCATACGACAGCAAGGATACGCTACAATCTTCTCTAAAGAGCCAAATTAGGTAGTGAATATGAGAGCATTGTGTGTGGAAATAATAAGAAAAGAGTTCTTGAACTTATAATATTTGAATAAAAATTTTATATTTCATTCCTTTTACATTGACTGTATTTGGAAAGATATGAAATTCTTTTCACATATTTAAAGTATGAGACAATTTGTATGATAAATTTGAAGTTAGAAAACATTTTTTGTTGAAAAAATTGTTTTTTTTATAATTTCATAATTGTAATCGTTTTTCCAATTTTGGAAATATTTAATATTATATTAGGTGCGCAACTAAGTTCTCGCTGTTTTTTTGATGAAAATACAACTTTATTCTGAAAAAATGGTTACATTTGAATCATTGAATGTATTGCCCATCGCTGGCTACTACTTTTGCCCATCTTTCTGGCAGATCTCGTATATCGTCGCGGTAAAACTGTCCATCTTTTGAGGCTATCCACGAATCAAGCCATTTTTAGATGTCTTCATATGTATGGAACTGCTGGTTAGCTAGTCCATGTGCCATCGATCGGAACAGGTGATAATCGGACGGCGCAATATCTGGAGAATATGGCGGGTGGGTTAAGATTTCCCATTTCAGCGTTTCAAGGTAGGTTTTAACGGATTTGGCAACGCGAGGCCAAATCAGAATCACTTTTTCATGCCTCTCCGCGTATTGCGGCCGCTTCTCGCGCAGTGCTCGGCTCAATCGCATCAATTGAAGTCGATACCGATCCCCAGTGATGGTTTCGCTTGGTTTTAGCAGTTCATAAAAAAATTTTTTTTCGAATGAAAGAGGAAAATTAACACTTCCCGCAAATGACGATTATTCGGCACAAAATCAGACATTTTCACAAAACGAAAAGTATATGATACAAAAACAAAATCACTAATGTGTCGAAGCAGTTTGTTTACCATATGTCTAAGCTTGGTTAATAACGTTTACGTTATGTTAGAATCGACTAGCACACACTGCTGGCAGCGTCTATTGACAAACAGCGGGAACTTAGTTGCGCACCTAATACAAAGCATAAAATTCTTCAGGTCTTTTGTTAAAATCAGCGAGTTTATATGCTTTGAGTATTTCTAGATTTAAAATTGTTTCATTTCAAATAAATAAATTGCCCTTAAGATGGATCTCTAGAAGGTTTAAATTCTATCCTTTTATTTGTGTTACTATAGCGATGGTTTATCTCCTAACCCAATGCCCTACAGGGCATCAAAGAGAACACACAGCCCAGTCTAGGACATTGTTGCCACAGGAGCCACAGACGGTGACTGGGGCGAGCAGCTGGCGCCAAAGAGGCGGCACTGTCGACGTCTCTGTCGACGTCGCCGTCGTCGTCGTCGTCCGCACCATCGACTCGATTTTTATTTAGATGTTGGCAAAAACTATTCAGCGTAGAGTGAAAAAATTACAGACGCAGTTTCCTGAGTGGAAAAGACGACGACGACGATGACGATGAAGTTGCGCAGTAAAGAGCAAGGGGAGAAGTAGAAAAAACTGTGCAAATTTGTGTTTTGTAGTTAGTCGAGGCATCCCAAAGGGAAAAGGGGGAGGAGAGGGGTGCGGAGAGTGGCAAGGAGTGTGGAGTTTCTGTGCAGTCGCTTCATGTGCTGGCGTCATTTATTTTTAGCACGAGACGCTGCGGCGTCAGAGCCAGCGACAAAGTCATACCGAAAATCGCGATTAAGGGGCAAGGAAAAAGTAGCCTAGGGAAAAGGGGGAAACAGGGGAAAAGCGGGAGCTATATAATAAAGTTGTAAAAACATTTGGGGTTTGTTTAACGGGTCTGATTGTTGGCATAGAGCAACAATGGGAAGGGATGTAACTTAAAAAATGATTGATTATGTTAAATTGAGACGCCATTGGCCATTGGCTGCTTTGTGTGGCAACGGGAGGGGGAGCGGTAGTGCCAGGAGCGGAGGGGAGCTTGGCCTCGTCCTCGAAATTTGGCAAGGCAAGCATTTGCCAGCCAAAATTTATATATACTTCTCAACTTATTGTTCATTTTTGCCAACTCATGTGAAATGCGTTGGCACTGAGGGATTGCGGAGCAGGGGGAGTGTGTATTTGGAGCTGGAGGAGGAGAAGTCATTGACTGGCATAAGTTGAGCGTTTTAGTCGACTTATTGGTATAGATACCAACAATGATAGTATATGGGTTATTAGCCAAAGAAGCAATTGATTTCTGATGCCTTCAAGCTCTTTGGGATTAGGATTTTGGCATTGTGTGGATTTTATTTACTTGAAAAGGATATGTGAATTCATTGCTAGAAAAAGTTTTGCAGAAGCTTTGTTATACTGAAAGCTTTGGTTATAATTTAATCAATCAACATTTATGTACATATGCATAATCCAATGTTCACAATATTTTGAACCAATACAAATTTAAGTCTCTGATCTTACGTTATTAATTCAACAGAGTTGTTTTGGGATTCGGAATTAAACTTTATTTATATAAGCAGATTTATTTTTGATAGAAACCATTGAAAAATTTATTTTCGCAGAAGCTATTTTCAACTACTTTTATTCACTTATTTATTTGACGCTGTGGGCGAATGGAAAAATTCTACGAATCAATATATGTACAAGTTGACTGATGAATCGAAAATTCGAATCTTTCATTGTCGATTTTAACAATTCGATGCACAGATTGGATTATCATCCCTAGCCAGAACCAAAATATGATAATACTGATTAGAAATCATACAAAATTATCAACATACAAGATAATATTTAATAAATTGATTTAAAAGTTTACTTTTGACTCACTCCATCAATCAAATAACTTACAGACTATTGTACATACCAATTCTTGGATAAATTAAATAGAAGACGGTAAAACACTTACCTAAAAGTAAAGAGAAACAAGAGAGTGGTTAATATTATTGAATAAAGCATTAAAATACTTAAAGCATAAACAAAGACTTGACTAATTTATGGTTCATCTATTCCATTTAATTTCCCGCAAAAAAACAACAATTGCTCAAATGCCACTTGAGTAAAGCGACAAATTTCAGCAGCTGCTCATTTAAAGTCCATTAAACTATTTGCCTACTATAAAATATAATGGCATATGCCCAAAATGCTCAAATATTGTTATGATAGTTCCAAGTTTCCATCCCTGTTCTTAGGAGAACTTCAAGTGGCACAAATATTGACAAGCGAATTGTCTTTAATCCCAAATCAATTAAATTTAAGAGCTTGAAAGACTTTTCTGTTATCTTTCGCTTTAGCACACTCTTCCCTTCCCCTGTCCCCTGTCCCCTCTCCTTATACCCTCCCCCTGCTACTGTTTGCGAATCATCTGCTTTTGCTCATTGGATTTGACGCCTGAGGCGATCGTCTTATAGTTATGATTTAAGGCAGAGCGAGATAGAAAGATAGAGGGGGATTAGCTGAGTGATAAGGGGGTTTCTCTATCACGCTTCTAATGCTCTTACATGTGTGTTTGTTTGTCTCTGTGTGTGTGTGACCATCGGTCAGTTGGGTCAATTTGGAGTGCGTGATAAATGGGCGCGTTGCGTGGCTCGAGACTCGTTTTGAGTGTTGTTGTTGTTGCTGTTGTTGTTGTTGTGCCTTGAATTGTGGTTGCCTCTCGCCTCTAGGGTTGCCTAGTGTTTTCCTTGTTGTTGTTGTTAATATTGCAGTGCTTTAATATTTATGGTCAGTGATAAGATTGCTCAATTGAGGTCTCTGTTTTTGTACGTAGCTGGCAAAGCTGTTTAAAGTTGATGTAGGTTGGAAGTTTCATAAGCTTCTTTATGTTTCTGATTTTTATTTATTTTCCTTTTTCTTTTTGGCGAGAGAGTGCATTAGCGGCCGTCATAAAGCTTAGCTTGATAGCAGACCAAGCAAATGGGGCAATAGAATTAAATGGGAAAGAGAGGAGAAACTTGCAAATTGTAGATGTTGTTAGGAGTTTGGCATAACCAGAAACATTAACAAAATGTAAAAAAAAATTGTGGAATCCAAGTAAAAGCAAAGATTTAAGTACCTATAAGGAATTTGGATCTGCAAGTTATGGGTGTAACGAAAAAACAAAATATAAATGAAAGACAAAAAAATAAGAGAATCTAGCTTAAACTTCCTATAAAAACTTCAAATGAATTCATCCGAGTGTTAACTTTGTAATTAAAAAGTTTTTATACCCAGTGCATAATTGTAAATTTGTATTGGCGTATTTTAGGGGTGACTTTAACCAGATTTATTTACTTTACAATTTTCTTTAAAATACTTAATCATATTTTTACAATTTTCTAAACATATACATAATTTAATTTTTGAGCTATGCACTTGAGACAAATAAAATATATTATACATATTAAAATATATTTTCTTTTCATAAAGAGTGTAAATTTTGCTCAAATATGATCATATTTATCTATAAAACTGTCTTATATTTCAAAGATATTATGTTTAACTAATTTCCCTAGCTGATTGTCAGAACTATGTGTATGATAACTTTCTCCACCACAAACCGCCCGTACGAGTATTACAAAGAATTTAAGAACTGCATCTTTTCGCCATGGAATTCCATATCAAAAAGTGACAAAGGCAACTCAGCCAACATAACTGGCAACTGGGGACTGTGAATTGACAATTGAATGGAGGAAGAGAAAAGTCTGGGCTTTAGATACTTGGGACTGAGGACTGTGCCTCACTTTTGTTGCTCTGTGCGACCGCAAAGTGAAATTGCTCGATGTCTGTCAATAAAAAGCCAATAGCAAATAATATGCCGCAAAATTGCTGACAGAGCTCGTGTAGAGAGTCAGTTCAGTGGGCAGAGGGGGGATAAAGGAGATGGGGCAATGGATTGGCATTTATGATGTTATTAATCATAGCTGAAATTAATTAAGCGCCTGGCGCAATCGAGTCTCTGACTCTGACTTTGGCTCAGTTTTGAAGGGAAAACCAACGGCGAGGGAAATCGTCGGATGGGCAATTAAAAAACTTTTCAAATACAAACATAAAGTGGGCGTGGCACTGAGCACAATTAACTTCCTGGCAATCATTGCATTGCCTCTTCAAGAATCGTTTTGTGAAAAAGTTTAAATTGTGCAACATTTAAAGTTTTTAATGCCGTCAGGGAGTTAACGGCTTCAATTGGCTAAGTTGATAAAGTTGGTAAGCAGTTATCTATTTGATTGCTTAATGAAATTATTGCTTCTAAGCAAACAGAACAGAAAATAAATATATACATACTAAATATTAAAAACTAAATATTATTTTTATTTTTTGAGAATTATTGAAACTTAGCATCTCAATTTTAAGGTGAGCTTTAAACTTAACTTTTATTGGTTTAAATCAAAAAACTTTTAATTTTATTAATACAATAAATTAAATTAACATTAGATGCCGAATTTTATTTAAATTATTAAAAGTCTGTGAAAACTATTCTTACATTACAAATTACTATGAAAATGCAGCTTTTACTTTATTTAATGTGCGTTGATGTGAAATTAAATTGCATACCAAAATTAACCTAGTTAATAAACAACAACTTGTCTGCACTTGCAGAATTATTAGGGTTACCTGCTCGACTTGCTGCAATAATGATTGCTATTTAAACTTTCTAAGACTTCAATGCAACTGCAGTTTGAGACCCATTTGCAGTTAACTACATAAATTCTTTGCCAACACATATCATATTATATTAGAAGTGACCCCGCCCCCACTCCACTCCACACACCTCGCCGACCCCGCTGGTGACGAACCAAAACGAGAACTCACTCAATGCCATAATAATACGAGGAATAACAGCAAATGCTGCCAGACATAACTTCATTGCAATTATTCTCGTATTTCTGACTTTGTCTCAGACAAGACGCATTTCATTGCACTTTTATGGCAGCTGCTTAGCGAGAGAGACAATTAGATGGAGAAAGAAAGAGGGAGAGAGAGAGAGGGAGAGAGAGAGAGGGAGAGAGAGAGAAGACGTGATGGGGTCAGTTGAGTCGGAAAGTTGTACAAAAGTTTATTATTGTTCGTTCACTGGCAAGCGAGCTAAAATGACATTTTTCACGCTCGACTGGCTGCGGAAATTGGTAAAAGTTGGGTGAAAACTTTACAAGCTGCTTAAAGCTCACTTCCATCCGATGATGGCGATGGCGAAGAATCATCGAATCCATCAAATGGCATTCAGCGAGCAATTTACAATTTACACGTACGCCTTGACCTTGAGACGGGTTCCCAGTCGACTCAGATTTATGGATGTCTGGAGAAATGTCTAATGTGTCTGCCTGGCCTCGATAAATTTCGACGAAAAGGTGTTGTGGGTGGGAGCCCATAAAATACTTTATAGCATTACAAGACGTAAAATAAAAGAAAGAAAGCAAACGAAATGTGAAATCGCCCCCAAACGGGGAAATGCAATTTAAAGTTTATTTTATTCATTTGTGTGTGTCCAAATGATGAAAATTGTTGACGGGTTATTTGATAGATATGCACAGGCAACAATGAAATCAACTTCTGCTCACATGCAAACAATTTCGCTCCTTGGAATCCCAAAAGTAGGCAAAAAAACTTTTGACTCCCGTTTGGAGTACATCTGTCTCGACTGCCGCGGAAGTTTATCAGACTTTTGCGTGACTTTTGTTGACAACTTGAGCTGCACACAGCGAAAGAGACAGTCATAAGAATCTACTTGTAACAAGGGCAGAAGAGAGTGAATGAGATGGCAAGGAATATGACAGAAGGCAACTTTGCGTAAAAGTTGCTCACAGCTTTGACAAAAATGCGACTTGTCTGCGGCCCCGATAAGCGAACCGAATGAATTCCACGGCACGACGACAGTTGCAGCATCCGATAAGGTAAGAGCTACACAGATTTTCGAAGAGAGGGGAGAGTGATGAGTGCAGAGGGAGACGGAAGAGTAAGAGAGGCTTGCTTGGAGTTATGCTGCAGCAATTTAAAGCTCCACAGCAGCCGCAACATTGTTACCAGGTTTTCTCTTATACTATACTTGCATTTTTACGGCAATTGCATTCTTGAGCATCGCCCCAAAGTAGGCAATGAAATTGCGCAAAATGCTGCGGCAGCTGCCACTGAGTGTTGCAGCCTTTTTGAGGCACCAACTAAATGATTCTCCAGCTGGCAATTAGCCAAAGTTTCTTACCCACTGTTTAAATGTGTTATACACGTTGTCAAGATTTGTTCTTTATAATTACGCAAGTTACACAGTACGAAAAGAATATCTTTAACTTAAGTTTAAGTTGAGAAATTGGCGGGGGAATTTGAGGGAATTATTTATTAAGTATGTCTATCAAACAGAAAACAAAAGATTATAAAAGTAAATTCTGATTTTGTTAATTACTTATATTGGCAAAATATAAATTTTTAATATAAAAAGGATCTTCAGTTAATTCGCGAATTATTATAAAGAACTTTTAATGAGTATAAGAAGAATTTAAAAACTTTACTGCACAAATTTAGTATATTAAAAAGTTTACAATGGAAACTTTTTCATCACAGGTCTTAGACTCACGGACTCTGCGAGGCTCAAACTTAAATGAAAAACTTTGTTTCGTTATAAACTGCAAATTTTGATCCAATTTTGTACAATATTCCTTCTTTTATTTTAATTTAACTCATTAGTTTTGATAATAAAAATAGTTGAAATATAATATAAAATGAAAATCTTGTAAAAATCAATCAGAAATGTTGCCATTCCCTACTTTATATACAACCATATTTAGGATCATACAATAGTCCTATGAACAACTCTTTATTGATAACAATATAGCTCTCCAAACTTAATTTAAATGTGGGCATTTTAGACTGTATGTCTAGTTGGTTCCCCAGACTTACAACTGAGTGTCACTATGAATTCAGTGCTCAAAATGTGTGACATCAATTGTGAATTATGAGCATGAGTTGAGTACTTACATTGGTTGACAGCTGGCTGCTCAGGCTGAGCACCTGTTCACGTGCATCCTGCAGTTCCCGCTTCAGTCTGCGTATCTCGTGCGCCTGTCGCTCCTCCGCCGAACCATACAAGGAGCTGCCGCCTGACAACAGTGAAGCGGCGCTGCCATGAACTGAAAATTCGAATTGCAAATTATAAAAATACACACATACATAAATGTGAGATGAACATGCAGAGCATACACAGAGCGAAAAAACCAAGTTGGTCTTAATTAAAACGCTACTTTGTTTTAAATTTGATATCTCAGTATGATTAAAATGATTTAAGTCAAGGATTCCAATAAATTTCTGAAGCTCAAAAATAATTTATTTTGACTTAAAAGTAAGTTCAAAACGTACTTGATTTAAGTACAGCTTAGACTTGTTTCATATTTCATATACTCTGCGAGTGAGTACAAAAACTCCTTAAAATAGAAACATGATATTTAATCTAAGCAAATTGTTTAAGTCTGATTTGTAAGTTAAAAAAAAAAATGTTTTTGAAATACCTAATTAAAAAAACACATTTTTAGAAAATAACAAACTCTTTTTGAATATGATTCGTACATGATCAAATAATTTTTATGCATATTTTTAGAAATTCGTAAGAATGAATTTTAATTTTAATCCAACTTACTTTTAATACTTTTATTACGACTATTTTCTCTCTGTGTTCGCTTTTTAAGTTATATATTGCACTTACCTTCATCATTCTTCTTGGGATATGTTAGACGATGCGAGGCGGTGATGTTGTTGCCTCCTCCGCCCCCGCCCCCGCCACCGTGTGCCGCTGTGGCATGTGTGGGCGACAATGCGGACGCAGCTGCGGCAAAGGGACCTCGATTGAGGGGCGTGGGCGAGGTGGGCTGACTCCAGGCCACGGCAGCCACATTGCCGACCATGTTGCCCTGGGAATGGGCCTGGGCAGCATGTGCCTGAGCCTGGGCCACGGCCGCGGCCATTTGAGCACTGAGCACCCCGTTGGTGCCCACGGGCAGACAATAATATGGCTCGATGTCCACATCGCCGCCACGGCTCAGCATCGAGGGGTACATTTTCTCCGATTTGGTAGATCTGTGGGTGTTTGAACCGAAACGCAATGTGTCATTAAATGTGGTTAAACGGATTTAAGACTTGGCAACAGAGTTGCGTGAAAACGTAATTGTGAATGTGCATGACGGATGAGATTATAAAGCTTAAATTATATAAAATTATGGTTCTTAAACACTACTGTGAATAATCACTGAGATTAAAAACAAATGGGTCTCATAATTATAATGTTTTAACTACTGCAGAATCAATTTTGTAAATTTTTCGATATTTTCTGTATTTCAGTTAACAACTTGTAAAGAATTTCAAGGACAGTTTTAATAAGGCTTAATGGAATTTCAATTCTAAATGATCCTGATTGACTTTTTGCATAGTTGAAGCTACTTTACTTAATAAAGTTTACAATTCACAGTCAATTAATTCTTCATTCTTGATTCACTTTCCTTGTTATCATTTTAGGAGATTTCAAATCGATGGAATAACTAATTGAGTTCAACCACAAAACATGCTCCACATAAAAGAGGTCAAAAGGCTCTTGAATGAATTCAAGAAAATTGTAAATAAATGAAAAGCTTTTAGTACAGATTAAAAGCGGATTTAAAAGTGCTTATTACACATGAAATTAATTGCATTAATGAAAATGACTTTTAGCAGCAGCAGTAATTTAACTTATTGGCTATTAATTATGTGAAGTGTCATTAATTGCAATGTTGCAATGTGACCACAAGTTGGCCCAAATTTGGGGTCTCAATCATTTCTCAGTCCACTGCGCAGTTACAGATTGCAGTTGACCACATGGCTTAATTTCAGTTGTTGTTGTTGTTGTTGCTGTTGTTGCTCTGTGGTGTGTGGTGTTGGGTAGTGTCACATGATGTGGTGTGGGCTATTTGCCAGACACTTGCAAATTTCCGTTGTGGTTGTGCTGTTTATTAGGCCAATCTGCATGCGAATGCTGCATACTTTCAGGCGTCACTTCAAATTTCCGTTTAATTTTGTTAGCGCTAACTCTTTCAATTTGACAAGTGAATGTCTCTCTCTCTCTCTGTCTGTATGAATGTGTGTTGCTGATAAGATTATGGTGTGGGGAATTGTGTGCATTCTCATGCCAAATCCCCCGACAAATTGTCATAAAATGTGTTGCCTTCAAAAGCTTAGAAAATGACCGCAGAGACGGAGACAGAGAGAAGGGAAGAGAGAGGGGAAAACGAGAGACAAATCTGTAGTCTGTTGTATTCTAGCTGCTGCTCACACTGCTGATAACTGACATTAATGGCATTTCGCATGCAAATCTAATATTACGTATACGTCATGTGTTGTGCTCGACGCCTTTTCCATTTGCCTTGGTCCATGTCTGTCTATCTGTCTATGAGTATGTATGTGTGTCTGTTAGTTACTGTTTTTAGTATGCTTCAGGGCGTTTACTTTACGCTCTGGGGCATTTGGCACATCAACACAGGGTGTGTGTGTGTTCGTTATGTGTTCGTTGTGTGTGCTCTGTTCTGGTGTAAAATTTGATAACAAGCCACCGAAACTGGTTACTCTGGTGCTGGCCAATGTTGTTACTCCATGCCACTTGCCACATTCCATTTCCTCTTGCATAATTGATGCATTGAAAGCAAGAGTGTGAGCCAAGAGAGCATTAGTTTGGACAGCAAACAGGAGCGGTTCAAGCTATATACGGGTATTCAAAAGCTTTTCACAGTTTCTGTACATAAGTTTATGGCTCACTATTTTATCTTAGCCATTGAATTTAATGTTAAAAAATTCCCTAAAACAATCTAGTTAATTTTGACATTGCAAACATGAAATTACTTATTTTATCTCCTTTAGTAACTTTCACTAGACGTTCATAATTTATATCTCCATCTGAAAAAACACCCCCAAAAATCCGTTTTCAGTTTTGCAGAACTTTATTTTCTGTCTGAACTTTATTCATGTGTTTTTTCGGTATTCGTTTCTTTTTTTTTCTTCATCCTTTTGCTGGAAAAATTTTTTAATGAAGCACTTGAGAGTCTACATGGCAGCCAACTGCTGACGTGGCAAGAATGCAATGTAAAAATAAAACCAAAACCAACAACAACAACAACATCGACTGGCAATGGCAGCAAACTTTCATTTCAGCTGTGCCCCCTCGTTGAGTCAAAGGTTCACAAACCTATTGACATGTCAAATAATAATCTGGCCACCTCTCTTCACCCTTCACACTTCACTCCGCCCGTCTTTCATTTCAGGCTCCAGTGCTGTTATTTACACTTATGCGATTCTCCCCTCTGCGTTTCGTTTTCCATTTCGTGTTCATTTCTCGCATTTTTCTCTGCACAGTTTGCTGTTTTACACAACTTTCACATTGTCTGTTTTTTGGGCCAAGCCCATCGGTAAAGTTCCTCCCCTTTAACTATTTGGGCGTGTCGCGGCAAACTCGTGAGTTTTCCAAATGTTGTGAGCTTTACGGAAACTTTAAAATATGCACGAGGCATGGCTTAAAACAAACAAGCATATGGCGACCTCTTCGTCCGTAAAAACTAAACTATTACAAATTGTTTGCATACTTTCAGGCGCGCGAGCGAAAAACAAGCTCATTACACATGTACATGTATACAAACTTGGTGTGAACATGTATAAATTTATAAATGTGTGGGAGATAAAAGACAAAGGAATGTTTTTTTACTATGCAATTCATGCTGTTTTGATACCCATTAAAATTATATTTTATTATTTGTGGATGTATCAGATTTTTGTGAAAGAATGAGAAAAGCGTAGAGATTGCATAAAATTATGACAAACGTGTGTATATAAATCAAATATTTTTTATGTAAATTAAATATGTTTCTATATCGACATTAAGCTAAAATAGCTATTCGGACCAAATACATTTTTGAAGTCCCAAAAATCGAATTCGTTAAATGTTTTATAAATAAATTAAATTTTGTATTGAATATTGATAGTTTACACAACAAATTTGATAATTTTAAGTGTATTTTATTTTATTAATTTAAATTATATTAATTTTAATTAAGTTAAGAGAATTAATTGCTTGTTTTCGAGAGCACTGTAAACTACTTTTGGGTTAGAGATTTGTGAAAACTTCTTATATAATTTTCCTACACTTTATAGACATCTTATGAAACTATATTCTCCATTGCTAGTTTATGTAAAGGGCGTAATGAACACAACGTCTAAAGTCAGACAGGCGTCTGCGAAAGCACACTCACTCACACACGCACACCCGCATTCACAACTACACACACACAGAGTGTTTCACACGTGAAGAATCTGCATTTTGGCGACGCTGCAAAGTATGCAACACGTAAATGTAAATTGCAAGCAACAAACACTTTTAGTGTCAGCGACAAGAGCAAAAGTGGCAACTGAGGCGTTGATTGTTTGGTACTTTTTTTCGAGTGCGACGTTAATAATGGGCGTGGCATGCAACTGAAAGCGCAACTCAAAAGTGTGTGACAAAACATGGCAATCTGTGAGTGCAAAGTCACCTTGGATATGTCCGTTCTCTCAAGTAGCTTTTAAGTATAAACGCAAAGTGTGCGAAAAAGAGAGAAGATTGGAAGTTAGGTACAAGAGATAGAGGGAACTTTAGCATGCGCTTCATATTCAAAGTATTTATACAACACTCACCTGATGCTATTGCTGCGATTCATGCGCGGACTTTGCACATAGGGTGATTCATTGCCCTGAACTGGCATTTGACCCGCACCACCGCCACCATTGCCACCTGAGCGATTGTGGATCATCTTCTGGCCGTGTCGAGTCATCGCAGGCGAACCAATCTGCATCTGGTCAATGGCATCGCCATCCGAGAGGCGACTGCCCGCCGTATTGCTGTGCTTCAGCCACATCGCATACGAGCTGTACTCCGGCTTAACCTCCGCATATGTCTGCGTATCCGACAGCGATCCGTCGTGCCGTGTCCCACCCGCTCGCGTCGACACTCTAGGTCATAAACAACAACATTTAATTTATTTAATTTGATTTTAGACCTTATTCTCTTCTTTCAGCTGCCTTACCTGTGCTGGAACACATGCAGGTCGCTGCCTGGCTTCGGCAAACTGTGGGATCCTGTGGCCAATCGCTCCCTTATCGACTGACTGAGCTGCGTCGCCGTGGGTCCTGTCAGCGAGAAGCTGCGATGCTGTGTGTTCGGTGGCAACTCTGCGGATAAAACTTTAGATCATTAAATATTTTAATTTTGAATAATTGAAATTTATAAAAACATTTTTAGTATTTTATTCAACCCAATAGAAATCTAAAGTAGCTAAAAGAAAACATATCTTCGGCACACTGGAGATTTATTGGGCTATAGATTAATTAACAAATCAATGCATCAATTCAAGGTTTCATAAGGATAGTTTCAAAATTGAAAGACTAAAAAGTGATTAAATTCACACTTTTTATCTCTTTGACATGCTGTGAAATTTATAAATCATCTTCAGCTAATTCCTTTGCAGTAACAAAAAACACTAGGCACCAAAAACTCAACAGCTTTTTAAAAGCGAAAATATTTATATTTTGACTAAGTTATAAAATCTATCAGGGATTAAAACCGAAACGAATATCGGTTTCAGTTACGGTTTCGGTTTATTTCGCATTTAGGTTTTCGGTTATCGGTTACGAAAAATCTTCGAATAAAGGTTTCGTAACGGTGAACCGGTTTTTGTATGTTTCGGTTCTGAAATACCGGTATGGTTTCGGTTCAGATAAAAATTTGTATTTTGCAAGAATATTATTATATTAATAATATAATATTATAATCATTAAAAAGGCATTACTTTCTTAATGTTTCATTTATTTCACATATAAATCAAAATTAAAAAGTTAAAGAAAATCAAAAATTTAATCAAAAACTTATAACAAATTATCAGAGATCGCAAACAACTTATGAGTCGGAAACTTAACACTAGAAACATGTTATATAAAACTGTCGCTCCAGAAAGTTATTGTTAACTTGTTTATTTAAATTTATTATAATAAAAATTGAAGTTATAGTTATACCACGACTCTTATTTGCAGTTGGTAAAACAACAGTTAAAAAAAAATATTTTAAAATTCAATTCTTATTATGAAAATTTTGAAGTAAACATTGATTTTTGTATGTATGAAATACCGAAATTAACGCTTATAAATGAAACGGTTGCTAAACGGTTATTTCGGCTTACAGAATTTCGGTTTCAGGTTTCGGTCAGAGGAAAATTTTTTTTTGGTTACGGTTTCGGTTACGGTTTTAAATTTCAATCGGTTTTTACCGGTTAAAGGTTACGGTTTCGGTTAGGGTTTTAATCCCTGAAATCTATTAAATTTATACTATTCAGAAAACTTTTCTGATGTCATAAATCAACAAATTCTTTCATACTAAAGGCTGATTTAGAAATTTAATCAGAATGTACTAGATATACAGAATCTGTGAGAACGGAATCAGCTAGACCATAACTCTGTATATCATATAATTGCCTTAGGAACGATCAGTCAAAAATCATCCTTCATATTTAAAAACTTTGTTTCTAAGCACATGTATGCGGTTTGAATACTATAAAATACAAGTAGCCAGTATTTGTCATAGGAACGTTCAATCGAAAATTTAATACACATCTGTGCAAGAGTATATTCTTCAGTGTGCCAAATAAAGTAGTTTTTCTTGTTGTTAAAAGCATATTAATATTTATAGTCAACTTACTGTTTATGTCGTTGGGCAGCGTTTGAGTGCCGCCGGTCACCTTGCGACCGCTGGCGGTGCGCGGCACGGCCGAGACGTGAGCGGTGCGTCCGCAGGGCAAACCATTGACTGCACCTGCACCTGCACCACCGCTGGCCATGAGCATGGCGATGTTCTGCTGTTCCGCCGTGGACGCAATGCTGCCATTGGCACGTTTCACATAACCAAAACTGGGCGGAACGCCCTTGGTGCGTGACGAGGCCGATGGCGAGCCTTGTTTCGAGGAGCTGCCACTCCCACCCCCACCGCCGCCTCCTCCTCCTCCCATGGTGCGACGCGATGGTGATGATTTTTCCGATTTATCCACCTTGTGGCCGTTAAGGGGTTCCGGCATTTTGGTCCAATTATCGCGGCCATTTCGTGAGCCTGGCCTGTGATGTGGACTGCCTTCCATTTTGTTGTTGCCGTTGTTGTTGTTATTATTGTTGTTGTTGTTAATATTGTTGCCAGTGGAGCCGGCGCTGCCGCTGCCACTGGAGCTGGCCTGACTGGCCGCCGAGCTGCCGTTCGCCGCGGTCCCAATGCTATCAAGTGATCCGCGACTGCTGCGAATGCTGCAAGAAAACAGGGATTGTTAAAAGTGAATTGAGTTTAATTAAATCAATAAATTTAAAACAAATTGTATGTAATAAATTAAAATACATAAGTGAAATAACAAATATTGGTTATGGTTAAAAATTTCTATATTACTTTTATAAATAACATTATAATTTATTTAGCCATAAAAGTGTTGTGTGAAAAATTAAGCCTTCTAGCTCTAATTGTTTAGGTTTCACAATTATTAGTCAGGGAGATAGTCAGGACAAACAAGTTTTTATATATCAACAATTTTTACAATCTGTATAACGAACTCAAGAATTAACAAATTCAAGCGAAAATGCCACAAAAATAAATAAATATTTATGAAGACAAGCAATTTAAATAAAAGCGAAATAAATTTTGTTTAAACAAAAATTTGTTTTCCCTTTTGTAAAATGTGGCCGTCAGCACTCAATTTGCACACAGTGCAAAAAAACTCTCTCATAACGTAAATCATATTTTTCTTAGTCTTAAAAAGTTCAACAACTTGGCAGACAAATTGTTTATGGGCTAAAAAAACGAAAAAGGCAAGAATGTAAACAGCAGAACATTGATGATGCATTGCTCGATGACTCTTAAGTTGGTCAGCAGAAAGCTAATTACGGTACATTATGCACAACAACAAGAGCAATAACAACAATGCCATATTTCACAAGAACAAAAACAAAAGTGTCAGGCATATTGCGTATACGCCACGTGCGACTGTGCCTAATATTTATTTGGAGTTAATTGCGTGGACAATTTAAGCAAGTTGTTTATTGTAGTTGTTTTTACTTTAATTGGCGTTAACGTAGCGCTGTAAAATAGCAGCAAGTGTTGCATAATTTATATAGTTGCCCCACACAAAAATCCAGCCGAGTGTAAAGCTAACCGTTAGACTTGAGGCTTAACTTGAACAATTGACAATCAGCGTACAATTGAGACAAGATTGACTGCTACTCAGAGAGAAGAAAGGGAAAGAGAGATTTAGTTGAAAGAGTCGACAAACTGAGCAAACTTGACAGGCGCCTAACAATGGAACCTCCTACTGATAGACTTTCGACGATAGGCAAATAGCAGTGCGAAGTGCGATTACAATTGCAATTCGCAGCACAAAGGCGACAAAGCGCATTGACAAACTGTCCAAGCGGATTTAGGAAATGCTTCGGTAGGTGGTGGCATAAAATTTTCAATTAAAATGACAAAAGAAGCATACAGAATTGAATAGGACAAAGGCCAGAGAAAGGGGAGGGTTGGTCTTGGCTAACGCAGACCATCTCAAGTTGGCCAAAAGGATTGTTCACCCTGCAAAGTCAACAATCAAATTTCATATCTAAGCCGCTTACGCCAAAGTTGGCCATATATCATGGCTAATTGGGCGTGTCGTAGCTATAATAAATAATGTCGTTTATTTGAATATTCTTTATTGAATTGTCCGTATAATTTTTTGAAATGGTTAATAAATTACGGAAAAATGCATTAAGGAAAATGGGGCAGTAAATGGGCGCGGAAAATGCCGAAATTCATCAGTCACACGGCATGGCTATCGATTCGTTTAAATTGATGATCTTATCAGGGAGTGTGAATTTCTTTTTTTATTGGTATGTTTACAGACTAAAGCTTTTCATAATTTTTTATAAATTGTTCATTAATTTAAGTTATTTCGTTAATATACTTTGTTATTTATTGTGCGAAAAGTATCTTAATGTCCTGTAATATTTTCATGTTTATCTTTTTTGTCTATTACATTTTTCTTTACTTATTTCTGCTTTTTTTCATAAGCTTAATTCACTGATAAAAATTCTTTACATATTCTTAATAACTGCGTAAAAATTCCTGTGTGGCCAGATCGTTGTGTTTACTCCTTTATACCATTGAATTTAATAATAGCAATTTAAGATTGCTGTGTTTTAGACTAGATCTTTGTGTCTTTTGATTCAATTGCTGAATTAACTAATTGTGGCTTCTGCTGTTACTGTCGCCTTAAGGTTTCTTCAACATGCTGAAAAGTATGCTATGATTTAAGCTGAGAAAAATAAGAGGCAGGGGAAAAGAAAACAGCTGTCTGGGTCATAAAACTCAACTACGCCCTGGCAAGCAATTACCGTTTAGATATGCTCAGACTGTAACAGGGGCTGCAAGAGGCAATAACAACAACTGTAACTGAGACGACGCGTCGTCCACTTTGTGGCAAGGGATGAACTATGCGAGACTGTGTCTATATATGTGTGTTTGTGTGCTTGTGTCAGAGTGAAAGTAAGCGTCAGAAGTGACACATAAAGCTCATAAATTGTCGCACACTCAATATGCATTGAAGGAACGTGGACAGAAGGAGGCGAAGGTAACTCGGTAAAATCAATAACGATTGCCACCACGACGTCAGTGAACGGTTGCAAATGACCCACGTGAATATCCATTACCCAGCAAGTGGGTGAAATCGATGACAAGCAAATGCCAGTGAAAATACATTTCAATATGCATCAGATAGAACAATACAAAGTAGGTAAACTATTAAATATTGCAAAGCTCTTGCCTCACTTGCTTTAACTCTTCAATTGCAATTCATCTGAAATGCACCGAAAAAACTGGCAACTGACCCGCACATAAAATATATATATTTGTGGCATGGTCGGTGGAGGGACAAGAAACGCGTGTAAAAAATGTGCACATAAATTTGAAAAAGATGTCGAAAAAATAAATGGAAACAGCAGCAGATGTCAGAAACAGAAACAGAAGCGTAGCCTGGTAAAGGGATTGCCTATTAATAGCTTTGAGAAAATAAAGGAATTCAAGTAGAAATCAAGAAAATGAAATCGAGCTGAATTGCAGCTATTCAAAAGGAAATTACGTTTAACCTTTTACGTTTTTGCGTCATTAGATAGCCTTCAATACTAGGTAGCTTATTATTATATAGATACAATATTAAAATTGAAATAGTTGATAAGCTTTTTTCCTTTTAATTGACTCCGTAGAAATATAAATATCATTAATTAAATAGCCATTTTCATAAGGCTACTTCTCATTCTATTCATCAAATCATGGTTTGTTTTTCTGTACAGAGCCAAAAATAGCAAAAATAGCAAAACGTAAAAGCCAAAATTTAGCCTTTTTGTGTATTTTCAAAAATATGTAGTGAATAAGACGGTGACAATAAATCAAATCATATTATTGACTTATAAACTTTTATTTAAATTATTTCAAAGATTTACTCTTCATTTTAATTTCAAATCTAGTTTTTGTGCACATTGTATAATTTATATCATTTATTAATGCACAGTTATACTGATATCATCTGCATATCAGGTTACAAATAGTAAGGTTCAAGGATCAGTATATCGAAATTGAGTCTATTAATAACTGCTTAGTCTATAACTTACTGTCTGAGACACCCACATGTGAAGTGAATAAAGTGCTAGCTTTGTAATATGACTTCCCTTCTCAACTGTAACCTTATCTTGACCATATTTTGACTACCCCTCTTTGCTTGCTGCGCCAATGTTTGAAATGTTTTCAGTTCTTTGGGCTGCCTTTTAAGCCATCTTTTTTATGGTATTATCCTGGACATACCACACAGAATATGCATTTTAAAATAGTGTATTTAGTAAGGCGTGGAAAACGAATTCCATGCATGTTCGCTTCGAACTCGTTTTCCGCTTTTCCGGCGTTTTCTCCTCCGCCTTTTTCGGCCATTTCATTTGCTGGCTGCCGTTTTGGCCAGTTTGCAGGACGAATGCAAACTAATTTCATGCATAAAACGTAATTTGCATGGAGAGGCCGAAACAACGGGCCATAAACAAACTGAATGGATCCGAACTGCGCTTTAGTTTTATTTTTTGGCAGAGCTATTTAAACTGTTGTTCGTGTTGTCGTTGTTGGTGTTGTCGGGTAATTTTTAATTTACTCGCTAATTTATGCAGCGACGCGCTGTACGTGTTGGGGAGTTCCACTACTTTTAGCAGGCACTGTTCAGGTCATTTAGCCAGACATGGCCAACATATTCGTGTAATTGCCGCTTTTAATTGACAGCTGGCTAGGCTTTTAGACTGGTGTTAAGGAGAAGGGAGGCTAGCTTTTAGCTAGACAATTAGGCGTATATATTAAAGAGTCCTTTGAAAATTGCTGACCCTAATTCATGGTACCATTAAAAGAGAAAGACCAAACCAAGTGCTGATGCTGATGCAGATGAAAAAGAGCCATGTTAGGTATATAAAACGTTAGTGTGACTTGTAGGCTAATTACTGAACTTAATTGAGATGTGCTTAGCATATTGAGAGGCATCTGATCAGACTTAAAATATCGTAAGACCAATGTGTGAGAGTCAGTTTAAAAGAGAACTCACTATCAGCAGCGATATTGCTTTAGTAACGATTGTGAACTCTTTTTCTGTTAAAATCATAGAGCCGAAAAGTTTTACAATAATATTTCTTTTTATATAAAGTCTTTTCTATCTCTTTTAATATTTAGGCTGAATATACATTCTTCAAAATTTCGTGAATAAATGACAAAGTATCTTAAATAAGAACCTTTATATACAGGCTTAATTTTTAATTTGGGGTGACCATATATTTACTGAACCTATAGAATAATTGACAAAAATGTCTTCAATAAATATTTATGCACCTTTTTGTAAACTCTTCCTTTTATGTTTAGGGTGACCATACATTCACCAAAATTCTGTAAGCAGTCTAGCCATTATATTTTTATATTTAGGGTGACAAATAGTCTTTACCTTTATTTGCCAAAATTAACTTAAATTAGTTCAATTACACAGATCACATAAGCCTTCCACATTCGCTTGCCTTTGAGGTTGCGTTGTGCGTACAGAGGGGTGACCATCACTGTTGAATGTCGCCTTTTCATTTATTAAAACTGCCAACAGGCGTTAAAATAGCACAGGAAACA
Source organism: Drosophila recens (assembly GCA_037043495.1). Taxonomy (NCBI): domain Eukaryota; kingdom Metazoa; phylum Arthropoda; class Insecta; order Diptera; family Drosophilidae; genus Drosophila; species Drosophila recens. Next base: position 12,724 of record JBAMBJ010002659.1, on the reverse strand, counting down.
CACACATTTCCCCACTCTCCTCTCGAGCATTTCCTTTGCCTTTATTCTGGCTGTGCAAGTTTTTTTTGTTAGGCTGATAAAATGTTATGAATGGAATTCCGACAGCTCTACGGGCGTTACAAGCACATTAATAAAAGTGTCGAACATGTGAAACGTTAGGCGCTAGTTAAGGAGGGGAATCGGGCTAGGGGAGGGAGGAGGTTACAAAGCACGCACGCAACCTTCAACTGTGGAATTTGTGTGTTTGCGTCGTGTTTGGCTTTGGCCTTGCAACAGCGCCTAAAAGCATGCAACACTCAACAACGACAACGACAACAACAACAACAACATCAACATCATTCATTTGCCTGGTGACTGTGTCAAGGATGTCGAAGGGTAGACACATCCCAAGTGAGAAGCAGCAGTCAAAGGAACAGAAACACAGAAAAACAGAAAAAGATGAGGACACTTGTAGGCGCACATCAATTATACAACTGCCTGGGATCCAGTTGTTGTTGTTGCTGTTGTTACTGTTGTTGCTGTTGTTGCTTCCTTGTCGCAATTGTTTGCCTTTTACGACTTCCGTTCCATTGACAGTCGCCATAAATTATGGTTTGGGGCATAACAATGAAAGCGAAATTTCTTATTTTCTTCTATTTTTTTTTTATTTTTTGGTAGGAATGAGGGAATCCACAACACAAAGTGGCCATAAAGCAAAGGGCCATGAAATGGTCCCAGCACATTAGACAGAAGCTGCCACTCAAATCCAACTCTAACTTCAACTACGGCTTTATTTTTATCCCGACTTTAAGCAAGTCGAGAAAAATTCTCTTTTGCCAAGTGTAAATTGTTCTGCAAGTTTTCCAAGTGAAATTCTCATGGCAGACACCGCACTTTGAAGGTGGAATGAGCGAAAAACAAATGCAAATTAAATTAAACACGAAACTTTGCTAATATGCGAAACAAAACTTCAGCACAAAACTCTACCCCTTCAAAGAAACCCTAAGAAACGTTAAGCAATCCGGTTTCTTTTTGCACATTTAATTAAACCAGCTACAAATTGCAACTCGAAACACAAGTTTCAACTTCAATTTGTCGAAATTCTTATACTCAATAGGAGCACTTAAAGTTGAAGTAGCAAATGCTAAGCTGGGATTACTTAAGATAGGGTTTCAACGGCAAGAGTCCTGTGGAAGAGCAGTCAACTGACGTTCCAAGTCTTAAACTATGGTTGATATAATGAGTTCAATAAAAGTATACTCTCTATCGTTTTATAACATGGCATTATGAGTTGTTATCCGTTGTATGTAAAAATCTTAAATGGCATAAATGTATTTTAAGGGAATAAATAGGTATCTGTTATCGAAATTCTGATATGGACAGCTATATAATAAATGCATGCAATTTATCTTAAATGAGGTATATTTTCTCTAAAAGATTCTTATAGAGGATTCCAGCTAACTTTCTGGCATAAAAGAATAGAAATCATGGTGTTCTTTAAACACAATCTTTTAAGCTGCCTTTTTGGGCAAACTCTTGGAAATTTATAAAACCCTGCTTAAATATTCAGCAGTATATTTCTTATGCTACAACCAGAGTTCAATAGAATGTTTTGTTCCTTCTGTTGTTGGTCTTATTAGATAAAGTCAAGACATAAATTCCACAGATATTGAATATTGTATATCGTATTTGGAGTTCATTAAAGTGCAATGACCTTGTTACGTGCGATGAGAGAAATAAAGGTGAGAGGGGTCTACAATAGGGTGACCATAACATAGAACAGTTTTGGGGTCAGTCGGCAGTTTGCAACCCTCGAATGGTGCTGGCTAAAGGCAAATGGCACTTAATTTAATGTTAAATTTATGTAAGACAGTCTCAAGCTAATAAAAATGCCACATATAAAAACCTTGCCATCGAATGGCAGCAGGTATCACACTATCACAGCAGGACAGGACAATACAGGACAACACAGGATAATAACAATAACAACAACAACAGTTACAGCAATGTGGCTAGCACAGAGAAAATGGGTTAACCGAGTTGGCCTAAAAATGTTGAAGTTTGCCGCAGTTTCAAACTGACAGGAATACCGCAAGGCAAACACTTTGCATGATTTAGAGCGAGAATTGCAAGAGAATAGTATAAACATAAACATATATATACTTAAACTTATATCGGTCTGGAGAATACTTCTGGGTGACTCACATATTTATAAAGTCCATTATGCATGAGTTTCTCTGCAGAGAGAGAGAGGTGCGGCTCTCCCAGACACAACAACAAAAATAAAAAAAACACACACTCGAAGAAGACACGGGAAAATCGATGGTTAAATGTGATTAGCTGGCAAAATTGTGGCATACCCCACGGACTGTTGCGTGCCACCTTCTAAACGGTTTCCACTCGTACAAGCAAAACAACTTAACAAATGAGTTTATTAATGAGCAGCGTAAACAGTTTTCCCACTGCAAAACTCTCCTCGACAGAAACGAGCTGAGTTGGCTTTAAGGACACGGCCGAAACTAATGGAATAGTAGGCGGTGCTCAGGTTTGTCAAGCTGAGACCCGACATTGATAGTTCACTTATGTACGTGCAGGACAACCTGAGGACATGTTAATTATTAAATCTGTTGATAATCAAAAAAATGATCAAATAAATTTAAGTGAATTAAGTATTTATCTTTAATCTGAATAGAAAATTCGATAAATGTGAGAGTCAAAGCTGCATATTTAAAACGGGACAATATTTTGTTAATGGCTGCAAATCAATAAATAAAAAATAACCTAAGTAAACTTATTAAAAAGCAAGAATATTCAAAATAATTAAATTAATGAATAAGTTTTTGTGGTAGTCAACATTGATTTCAATTACTAGGATAGAACTTAAATAAATAAATTATATTTCGTACAGAAGAATATTTGGAGCAAACAGATCAATATACACATCGAATCAATATTAATTGAAAGAATACGTCAACGATAAGCTTATTACTATGTTAAACCAACGATAAATTTTATTATACATTTTTGGAGTTGAAGAAAACAGCTGAGCAAAGAATTTATAACAAATTACCAGATCGAGAATCACAAGAAAAATGTATAAATTTTATAACAACAACATTAGTGCAATATTTAAAATGACAGCTTTCAATCTGAAGAAATTTATTTATAGAAACATGGAGAGAATTCTATACTTTCACACAAATACTCATATATCTCAGATATAGTTTTAATTTAGTATATCAGAAATAAACTTCCGAAAATATTCAGCATTTCCGGCATACTTAAAGGCGTAAGCGGTAATTACAGGGCTTAGATTCAATCTGAAATGCTTTAACTCTCTATAGGCTAGCTGCACCACATGTTGCCAGTGGCGCCACAAAGGCTTAGCCCGCTTTGCCACTGGTTACAACAAGCTAAAACCCTGTTGCCCGTCTTCCCTCCCCTGCAATCCTACCTTCCTACTCTGCACTCTTTGTCAGCTAGGCGTGTGCGCTTAAAGCCGCTTAGTTCATTGTAAATTCAACTAAAGCTGAGCACAGAAACAATTTAGCTAAACCCCTCAAATATCGCCGGGGATTCGACGGGGCGAGGGCAGGTTCTCGGAAGGTTCAGCATTTCTATGAGTCAGCTCTGTTAGTCTATAAACTGCTCTAAAATATGCACACAATGTTGCCCCCAACCAACTTCAATGCCTGTTGCTGTTTTATGGCGAATGTTGCTCTTTTCTTTTCCTTTTTTTAGTCTTTCCTGTTTATTTTTTTTTGTGGATTTCTGGCCACAGGACTTGACATGCGGTGGCACCTGGCCGGAAGATTTATGGCCACAGAGAGTGTAGAGTGCAGAGAGTTGAATGAAATGTCTGACATTTGAAGTAATTGCCGAAATTGAGAGACAAACGACGGGCGAGTGACTAGCAGATTGATTGAATATTCGATGCTCATTCGACTTATCGACCATTTTGCATATGTCCGCATAACTTTGACTCCCTGTCCTTTCCCCGATCTCTTGCTTGTGTGCTTACACTCAACCCTTTGGCACTGAGCCTACGTAAATAGACAGGACAAACAGTTGCAGAGCAGAGTAAACAAAAGCCGGCCTCTGGGAGTTTAATGGCCTGCAGCAGTCATTGACACTGCTCCATTTGCTGCAGATAAGCTGTCAGTATGAACTTAGACACAAGGTTTTAATTATTGCTCAACCAGATGCATCGAAGCTGACCACAAAACAACTTGATTGAGTTGCAGTTTATTAAATCAATTTGCTTCAGTTTAAATCTTTACCTTTATAATACTAAATCACATCGAACACTTCGCACAACAGGGCGCAAAATGCCGCAAAGTATGCAAAACAAAACATTGGAAAGCAATTATATCACTTCAATGAATGCAATTTACAACCGAAATTTAATTAAAATCACTTCACTTGAATACCAAAAAAATTATTTATAAATTATTTCCATTTATTGTTTTTTATTTTTACTTTAAGTAATATTATTGCACCATTTTATTTATTGATAATTTTTGTAATTTTAGAACATTTATTTATTTTACGAATTTTCAGCGAGCGTCAACATTTGTGTGTGGCAACCGCAACGCCCGAGCGTTGAAATGCGTTTCTGGGGTTGCTCCGTTCTGTTGCCTCAAAGCGAGCCAAGTTACAATTTAATTTCGAAAATAACTAAGAGAGCGCACACTCGCACTCGCTCTCTCTCAAGTTCGAAAGAGCGTAGTACCCCAAAGAGAGAGACAGTAAGAGAAACACATGAGTGAGTTGGTGTAAAGCACATGGCAAAGTTTATAACTGAAAGTAAAAGGCAGCCTGTCTATAAACAGTGAATAGGAGTTGAAGAGATGGCTAACAACAAAAACACCGACAGTGACACCTGCCCACCTGTGCGTTCGCCAATAGTGTATTCATGACTGACTCAATGAATGAATGAATGAATGCATGAGTGCAAATATGAAGGTAGTTGTTTGGCTGCAAGTACAGACTTTAGGCGTTGGCTTCCACGCAATCAGTTAAGCAGTTCTCCTATGCAAAAAGGTGGCCTAGAGCATGACGAAATTATACGAGCCTTGAAACAGCAAAGTGCACTTAGGACTGTCTAGGTCTCTATATAGAGGGGGAGTTTCTAGAAAGCACAATACTAAGTAAATTGAAGGATAGTCTACACTATATATCTGGATAACGGTTAAAAACGATGAAGCTGATTACAGTTCCATAAATACAGTTGGTTCTATTCTAATTCTTTAGACTTCTGCTAATTTTTTCATTGTGCTTATACGGTTTTAGCGAGCTAACTCAAATATTTTTTGACGTTAAATGTATAGAACTTTATGTAAAATTTATATAAAAATTAAAAACAACTAATTTAAAATTTAATTAGACTATGAAAAAAACGCCTAGACATTGAAATGGCAATTTTTAAAGTTTCTATACATATTTTATTTAAACATAAGAAAATGTAAATAAATATAATTAATTAATCTATTTGGCAATTGTTCTTTCTTCATTTTCACAAACTTCATCAATATTATTTGTCAATGCAATTTTTATAATTTTCAAAATTTACTTTAAATTGAAGCCAATAATTATTTGGTAAATTTGACCGACATCAAAGCGCTAAAAGAACTTAATTATATCTAATCTGAAATCTAATCTACTAGAATCTAAAATTCTATTTTGTATAATTTAAAAATAAATTTAATTAATTTCGATATTTTTTGAAAACAATTGATATACACTAAAGGTAACTTTATGTTAATATTCTAAGTTCTCATCTCTTTCCTTGTTCTTAATTTCGGCAATCTGCATACTCCCGAATCCAGAAAGGGCAACACTAAGCCTCGAAATGTCAGACAAGCAGCTCCACCCACAAGGCTCATTGTAAATACGAGTACTTCGCCCAACTTCTGTCTCTGGCTCTAAATGGGTGGGTAGAGGTCTGTGGTGGTTGTCGTGGTCGTTGTTGAAAAAGCAACAAATGGCTTCAAGAGAGCCGACAGCTGTGCGTGTCGAAACAAGTTAAGAGAGAGCTACTGATTTCGAAAATTTGCAACTCTCTCTTAGGATGTCAGTTGGTCATGCCGTCAATGCAGCAAACTTGTTTCATGTTCGACAGCTGCCCGGTTTTCAATTGAGCCAAGGGCGGGCTCGTTCTTGTCTGTGCTGCAATTTTCCAAAAAACTGCACGCAAGAAAAGCCAACGAGCATTCAATGAAAAGCGAAACTAGCCGATAACAAGTTGTCGTTGTTGCTACTGCTATTTGTTGTTGACCGTCTGCACCGTTTTTTGCACAGTTTGTGAGGCTTTTTATTGTGTGGCAACTCAACTAATTGGAGCCGCTTGCCTGCCACATGTAACCCAGAAGTGCTTGGCCTCCCCACAAATATTCAAATACTCATTAATCTTTCAGAAGGCGGCACTCAATCAGCTAGCCATCAAATTGCACTTGCCAATAATAATAAGTGCGATGCGAGAAAGAGAAAGACTGAGGAATTTAGATATTAAAACCTAAAAAAAAACGTAATGCATGTGTTTGAGTTATGGAACCAATTTGGATAAGTTCGAATTGGAAGGTGATGCTATGAAATGAAATCATAATGAAAGAATATATTGATGAGATTGAGATTAATACATCATAATATGATGTTATGAAAATTTTGTTTATACTTAGAAGAAATATAATTTACAGTTTTAAGTTTCAGAAAGTTTACGAATTAATTGACATAAAACTCATTTGACTTGAAGAGTCCTCGAATTTCAAAAAGATTTTATTTAAATCTTATTTCTTATATACAATAAATATAGGATAGAGTAGATATTTGATACATAAGAATTGACTGTTTTTATTCCATTGTCTTTATTATAAGCCAAGCTGAGAATATTTGAAAATCAATTATATTAAGACCAAATATGGATGGCTATCGATAAATTTGTATTTATCTTTCAATTCATTGAAAAATCTCAAAATCTTGTTTTCTTTGATTACGTTAAAAGTTTTGAGTGGTTTTTTGTCGACTGCCTTAGGTAGATGTTGGATAAATAAAAACGAAATAAAATAAATAAAGAAGACCATTTCTAAGACCAACTGTATTTTCAAAATCCGACTAACCGTCATTTCATAGCGCATAATAATACAAAGCTCTTGAGTGCGTCTGGCGTTATCTGGCGGCTATGGCAAAGTTATTGGAAGACGATTAAGCAAATGTCCAGCCAAAGATTTTGTCACGTCTTTGCTCCCGTCTACACTTTGAGTGTGTCGCATGTGTGTATTGCTGTGTGTGTTTGTATTGTATGCGGCATGTGGAAAGGTCAGTTTTGGCTTAAAGGCTTATGTATGCCTGCCACATGCCACATTGAGACGCTTTTAATCGGTGCGCTAACGTGGGTGAGTAGGAGATTGAGAGAGAGAGACACACACAGAGTGAGAGAGGAAGTCAGAGAGGGAAGGTGTTGCATTTATCAATTGCAATGTCCAATTGAGATTTTTCCAACTGCAACTGGTTTTTGTGTGCAACTGTTGCAATTTTGTGGAATTTACTTAATGCATTTGGCATCAAAGCCATTTGTGAGATTGAATTGTGCTTTGAGTGCGCATAAAACAAACGTTTGAGTAATTCATGTTACTTAATTGATCCCAAGAAGAAGAACTGCATAATAAATGTGCAAAAAATTGTTCCAATATCAAATATTTAAAACATTTCAAATATTCAAGTATGCATTCAAATAAAAGTTGATAATAAAGTTCTTGTGCTAAATGTGCCATAAAATGTAGAAGCTTTCGGTCCGACTAGGTTTGTGTCTTGACTAAAAGTGTCACAGCTGTGCTATAAAAACTTTACCAAATGCTAAGCTTTTAGTATGCAAAGCTTTTCACTAGAGTGTTTTCTATGCAAAAGCTTTTAGGCGAAAATTTAGTAAAGATATTGGCAACTTGGGATACGTTTTAAATTTTATTGTAATGTACAAAAAGTGAACTCTATAATTGGCAAGATCATCAATAAATTAAATTAGACATTAAATGTTGTAGATAAGAGTCAAATTTTTTATATTCTTGTGATATGTTAGTTCAATTTATAAACAAAAATTATATGGAATATTTGCTTTAAACGATACAACAATTTGATTTGATTACTTTATGAAGGCATGTCTTATATTACAAATTTAACAGAATTTCTTCGCAACTTAGTTCGATTAAATTGCAATATTTAATATGTATATTCTATGGAATCATATGTTGAATGAAATAAAATAATTTCTAAGACGCTAGACAAGGGTTTTTTTGAAGTTATTTAGTCGAAGTTTCTTTTATTTAATGCTTTTCATATCCAATTCAGCATTTTCGCTGATCAATTCACATTAGGAAAAGCTGTCCCCTTTTCGCACAGCTAAGTACTTTATCCAATTTATAGAATGCTTATGCCACTTAATCCACGAAATGTGAGTGAAAGGCAGCCAGGTTAAGCAGACGAGAGAATATGTTTTTAATGTGACAAACGCAACAAAATCAATGAATCAATTTTCCCAAAAAGCGACAACAAAGATTTCCACTTCATTTAACGTCAGTCGGCACTTCACTAGCAAAAGGGAAAATCGAGGAAAACTGCAAGTATATCGAAATGAAAACCGGGCAGAATCGAGTGGGCAGCTGATTGTTTGGCCTCTAGGGTCACGTCATTGAACACTCGAGTGGGCAGCCCCTTTTTTTTGGAAGGTAGCAGAGACACTGAAAGGGCAGCAGGTGGGCAGCCCAGCCGGATATATATATATATATATTTTGGGCCTACGGGTTCACTGAATTTGATGAAATTAATAAAAACAATTTGTATTTATTATGTTTGCGGCAGTTTGGGGCAATTGGGTGCGAAATTTATTTTCAATTTGTTGGCGCGTTGCGGTCAGCATAAAATTGGTAAAATGTGGATAATTTTCGAGGAAATGCGTGTGAATGTGGGAAACTCGATAATGCTAGCTTAAAGTGTACAGCTTTAAGGTTGCTGCAGCTATTTTACTTGCAGTTGGCCAGCTGCCTGCAATGGCTGCAACTCACGGATGGGCCATAAATCAGTTGAATTGAAAAATGCGTTATTAAATAATAGGGAGCAAAAGGAGCGAACAGACTGCGGCAAGGATGCAGCAGACATGGCCATGTGTGGCAATCCCTACAAGTTGCCCCAACAGCAACAACAACAACAACAACAACTCGACTCGACTCGACTGTCTGCTCTTTGCCTCCTCTTGTTGAAACATGCGCCCTGCTGCATTTTGATTTACTTTTATGGCTAGACAAGTGACTGCACCCTACTCCATGCCTGGCCAGGACTCGTTGCACTTGTTGGGCTTCGGAATTATGTATGTCCTGCAGGTGTCGACGCCGCAGCTGATTAGCTTCAGCTTGACACTAATGCGACAGCGGAGGGAGCTGCATTAAAATTCAATTATTGAGCATATTTTCCAGCTGTAATAAACGTGACGGCGGTTCAAAAGTCATTTGAGGGTCAGTTTGCAGCATAGAGAACCACACGAGTCAGGGGCATGAACTTGTTGAAAGTATTCCTGTTCCCCCCCCACGCCAATTCCCTCACTCCTCACACTCTTTAGTCGCGCCGACAGCTGTTGCTATTTATAGAGAGCGAGAGAGAGAGAAAGGGAGAGAGACAGCTCCCATTTCATCGCCTCATGGCATTGCATTAATTTCACAGATCAAACGCGCTGATGGACCGAAGCTAATGAAAATGTAGAATGAGTTCTATGTTGTACATATTTCCCCCAAGCTGTCTGATAAGTCTATAAGCGCTTTTTAATGAAATGCCTGGAGAAATGTGGGCGGCTGTTTGACAAGTGTTTAATAAAATAACAAAATTATGATATAGCACACTCCAATGTGGCAGCTAACGGAAGTTTCTCCCTTTGGAAAATCCCTAAGCAAATGGCTAACAAATAGAGCGGCATATGGAAAACTTAAGAATAAACTTTGAAAATTATTCTCTTTTGGGCGGAAGAACTAAAAACTTAGTATTTAAGTTACTTTATCTTGATATTATTAAAAAAAAAATCATTTTAATTTCAAATACAAATTTCATGAGTTTTGTTGGTGCTTAGCTTAAAATTAAATAAATTTAAAAACTCTATACTTGATACACGGATATATTGTTGTGATAATTAAAAGTCAACTAATTTTCAAGGGGTTGTACTATTAATTAGAACTCAATTTCATCTCAAATCTATTCAAACAGAATTTAAAAACATGTTTTTTAAACGTATTTATTTTAAAATTAATACATTTAAAAACCTGAATCAATGTAGGTTAATATTCAAAAGCTTTGACTGTCTTAATTTATTTATTTGTAAGTGTTTGGAATTTTTGAAAAACACTTATACAAATGAAAAGTTCAGTTTTCATTAGGAACGTAACCAAATTTTAATATTTTAATTTTTCTTATTTTATTTTTTTCCTTTAACCTGTTCTATTTTTTATATGGTGAATATATTTCAAAAATAATAAATCAATCTGAGCTCAATAATTTGAGTTAGTTGCAGTTAAAATATAGAATGCAACGACATTTTATTTGTTTTTATTTTAATTTTTGTCTTTACTTCTCTTTTTCAAACGACCTATTTTGGGCGCCGGACAAATTGCTAGACGCTCCTGGGAGCACATCAAAATGCGCTTGTTAACAACAACTACCCATAGATACCTTTGTTAACTGAAGTGCCAAATGGCAAGTGGTTCGCAGTGGTTGCCATGCCACTGCGTGAATGTATCTCAATATCTATAGACTGTCATCTATCGTGTTTACCCATTGTGTGTCTGTGTCTGTGTGTGGGGGGGGGGGACTTAGGCCAGGTGACAGGTGAGTATTGTCAATTGTCAAGTCGTCTGCTGCTGTTGACAATTTTCAAATGACATTTGACAAGCCTGAACCGAAGCCGAAGCCTGATCCTGAGCCAGGAGTCAGCATCAAGTGGATTTTATGCAAATTGGCAATTTGAGCGATGGCTTTGGCTTTGAAGAGGCGTTGTGTGTTTGGGCCGGAAGTTGTTAAGGTTGTCAAGTGGCTGCCATAACAATTAACTGCTTCAAATGATGAGTGCATTCCCCCACACTCCCACCCAATCCCTCTGACAAAGCCAAATTGTGCGTGGCAAAAAAGCGTTGTCAAAGTTAAGGCCAGCACTTCAAGAGTGCCGTTTTATAGTCCGCAACATGCCACACTTGAAGACGTCACACAACGGGCGACAAAATTCTCGGAAGCGAATCGAAACGATACATTGACTCATTGGTGTCAGCTGTGGAGCTGCACAGCAATGAGTCATGGGATAACTGGAAAGGAAGGCGGTCATTGGAGCGCTCAAATGTGTATAAAAATAACAAGAGACTTTCTTAGGTTATCTTCGGCTTGCCAAAGATTTGATACTCTTGCCGAGTCCTGTATTCAATTTTCGAATGATTTTTTCAATGACAGCTATATTAATCAGTAGGTTCAAGAAAATTACAAAATAAAGATGGTCGTCCTAAAGGTGGATTTTTCGACCAATTGTTATTAAGGCAGCTTTATGATAAAATAGTCAGATTTTGTTTAAATTTTGTCAGAATGTCTAAGGCAATAGCAAATAAAAAATTTCCAAGTTTGGTTAAGTTAGTATTTATTTATTTATTTATTTGGACGTTGATGTACTAAACGGACAGTACATTCAAGTGGCCCAAACGACACCAAGCACGGGCTTGTTGACGCGCGGACAAAGAAGGACAAACATTGTATTAAACAACATTAAACTAAACCATAAATTAACTATAAACTAGATAAGTAAGAAATAATTGAAGTATTCAGAAATTGTATAGAAGAAGAATTAGTAAAAAATTGAGAAAGATTGTTATAATTACAACAAAGTACTCTGAAAGGGTTATGAATAGCATAGTTAGCAACACAGGATTGAAGAGAAAGAGGTAAGAAATTTCTAGAGCTTCTGATCGGGACAGCAAATCTAATTTGGCTAATTAATTCAGATGAATCAATTTCACCAATAATTAGTTTGTGTAGAAAGACTACACCAAGCATTGTTCTCCGGTCAGAAAGAGAGGGAAGATTAATTAGTAAAAGTCTACTACGATAAGGAGGCAAGCGAATGTTAGTATTCCAGTTCAGACCCCGTAGGGCAAAGAGTAAAAACTGTTTTTGTACAGATTCTATTCTGTCCTGATGAATCTTATATTGGGGACTCCATATACAAGACCCATATTCCAAAATAGGTCTGACAAGTGAAGTATAAAGTAGTTTAGTAATATAGGGATCGTCAAATTCTTTTGACCAACGCTTTATGAAACCCAAGACGCCAAATGCTCGATTAGCAATAGATGCAATGTGCTTGTCAAACTTCAGCTTAGGATCAAGAAGAATACCCAAATCAGTGACCGACATAATACGTTCAAGCGGTTCACAATTAAGAACGTAATTAAATTCAAACGGAGTTCGCCTACTAAAAGACATAACTTTACATTTACTACAATTAAGACTTAAGAAATTTACTTTACACCATGTCTGAAAACTGTCAAGATCAGCTTTCAGCCTGACACCAAGAAGATTGTCAGTGGCCGACATACAAAGTTTAACGTCATCGGCGTACATGAGAACCCGAGAGTAATTTATAACAGAAGGTAAATCATTTATAAAAAGCGTAAATAACAAGGGACCGAGATGACTTCCTTGTGGAACTCCAGAATAAACTTGAACAGGTTTAGAA
>JBAMBJ010002657.1:0-82342 GCA_037043495.1 Drosophila recens | reverse complement strand
CAACGCTTGACTGAGCTTCAAGCTGGACGCCTGGCTGATTCCGTGCGACGGGACGGGACGTCGCATTAACTCATTTCCTGCATCATTAAGGGGCACCTGCAATTTTCGCACATTTACACCACACTCACAGCAGGTTGCCTGCCACTTGCCACTTGCCACTTCCCTTCGCTCGCCACGTTGTTGGCAATTAGCGCCACAGGGCATTGCACATTGGCCTTAATCAATTTAGTTTAGCTTTCAACTGTGATATGTCTATGCATCGATTCGATGTCGATGGAAATAAAGTGCGGCAGACATTTCTGAATTTGTTGTTAAAAATTAACTAGCTAGCCTTATTTATTTCCTTTTTTTCTGTATACTATGTATGTATATGCCTCTCCGGGGCAACATCAATTCATGGCGATATAGCAACTTTAAGAGCGCTCGGCCGCAACTTTAAACGCTTTTAGCCAAAAGTTCCCCAACGTTGGTATTCAGACATTCACATTCACACATTTACGTTCACATTCATTCACTCATTCATTTGAACAGGTGTGTAGGACACTCTGTGTGTGTGTGTGGTTGGGGGTGTGAATGGCTGCTGTGTTGTTGCTCGCGTGGGAAACGTTAAGTTAAACGGACCTTTGCGGTGGCCGCTTTTGTCGCCACACACACACACGAGGCGTATACTTTATATGCCCTTTTAACATACATATAAGATGTCATCTCGCTCTCCCACTCTGTCTCTGTCTCTGTCGCTGTGTGTGTGTGTGTTTGTGTTGGTGTTAATCGACTGCTTTCATTGCTTACATGTGGCCTGACAATCACATTAAGGTAACCCAAAGAGCACATTTTATGATTGCCTTGCGTGTCGTGTTGTTTCCAGTTGTTCCCAGTTGTTGTCGTTGTCGTATGACAAATTATTATGTTTGTATTTATTTATGCTTTGACTAGCTTTTATTAACAGCCAGCAGTGCGAGCCTTGTAATTTCATTTGCTCAAAATCCGATTACAGCATTGATCTCCATTTCTAATTAGTTCGTCGACGGTTTGCCTGATTTTGGAAGGGAGATAAAGGGGAGTTGAATTTGAGCAGACTTTTCAGCTCAGTTTACGGCCTTTTGGGCTTCACCTAAATGCAATTTCGTTGTTTATGCGTCAAATGACAGCTACATGCCACATGCCACATTTCCAAACTGCCTTTGTCCGTACTCCTGCACGCCTTTCCTTTTCGCTCTCCCTCTCTCTCTCTTTATTTCTCTCTCTCTCTCTCTTATTCTCTCATTCCACCTCGAGCTGCAGCTCTGACTCTGGCAATGCGCATTTGGGTCGCCGTGCAGTTCATATAATTGGTCTCTGGCTATTAGAAATTTATGTCCGACTGTATACCATATGTGTGTGTGTGAAAGTCTCTGTGTGTGTGTGTGTGTGAAAGTCTCTCTCTGTGTGTCTGTGTGATGTCTTGTGTTGCAGATGCATGTGGGCAAAAGGTACATTGATTAATACATATTGCGTATACGCGTCGTATGTCGCCAGCTCTTAATGCTGCACCGACTCCAGCTTCTTCTTCGCTAGCCACATTGATTTTAATTAACAATCTGGCAGCGCTGCTTAGCTGTTTTTATATTATTTTTTGTGAAATAGAAATCACGCCTTAGCCCTGCAGCTGGCCAATTGAAAATGCTCGTTATTTGAAATCGCTGCTTGCAACATAATCGAGTTGCAGTTGCTTCAACAGTAATTGGCATTCATTAAGCGAGAGAAGCACCAGCTGAAATGCTCTCTCTCCCTTCCACTTGTTCGCCCTCTCCTTCGCTCTCGCTCGCTCTAAAATGCAGTCATTTCAATTTGACTCGCCAAATTGTTTTTGTATATTTTTTTTCCATCTTTTTCTTAACTCCGTCTCCGTCTCCGTTTACGTCTCAGCCTCTGTTCAGTTGCCCTTTATTCTTTTCTTTTCTTCTCTTTCTTTTTCGGAGTCGTGTGTTTACTCAACTGCAAGGCGAATGCAATTTTTGTGTAAACAACGCCATAAATTCCAATGGCTTAACAACAAAGCGTTAGCGCGGGCAGACAAGGCCAACTTGCAGAGTCAACTTTGTGGGACAGTCGGACAGGTAGATAGTTGGGTAGTTGAATAGTTGGATAGTTGGGCTGAGAAAGGATGCTGCGAAAGAAGCCGAGGCATCGCAACGCTGTTAACGAGTTGTATTTTTAAATCCACCACCGGAGACTATACGTAGTATATGGAGCAAGACTAGAGACTTCAAATTTGCCTTGCAGATTGCCTTAAATTATTTTTCTTTTTACTCTCACAGAGAGCGCACACTCATAAATATTTAGCCGTATGTATGTTCTCTTGATGTATGCCAAACGAATAACGAATAGCGAATAATGAATAATGAATAACGAATAGCTAAGCTTGTCATATGAACAATTTCTTAAGGATTCGCCAAATGCACACACAGGAAACTATGTACACTCCGTCAAAGATTTGTACAAGTTCTTTTAAGTATTTCTCTCTGTGAAACAATTAAAAACTTTAAGTTTACTTCATTCATCATTCTCTGTCTATTTCGACCGCTATGCTCTTAGCATTGTTTTCCTAAGAACTTTAGAAGTATGTTTGCTGAGTTTACTGAATATTTCACAACGATTCTCAAATATTTAAGAGAGTAAAACACCTTGAGAATTAAACCATTAATTCTAAATTTAAATTTCAGATTGAATAAAGAATTTCATGTGCAGCTTATTCTTTCTTGAAGATGCAGTAATTTTTACAAAAGATTCAATACTAAAAGTGAAGTCTAGTTTTTCTAAGCTCATAACTTTGCGATTACTTTAATCGTAATTCTGACGTAGTTTATGCTTTAATCACGTCACATTGATAGAAAGTACAATACGAAGAGCCAATTTAAAATTGAATAAATTAATAGATTTTTTTTTATATGATTGCTAAAAAAAAGTGAAACAGAAGAATAACGCAAATGAAATCATTAATATTTTGAGTGCAATTCAATCGGATGAATTATAAAAGCATACATTTTATTTTCAAAGACTTCATACGATAAATGGCTGCATTTTACAGAATATTTTTTGCAAATTCCATTTCAAAATGAGTTGTAATTGGGTCGAAAGCCATTTTCAGCGCACATGGGAATATGATTTATTTTTATATGTCGTTTGTAAATAAAATAAATAATAATTAAATTAAATGTGGTTTTTGTATGCGAATATTTGTCAGTTTAGTGTGTGAACTCGTGTTCCGGTTTCCCAGGCCGTTAGAAATCTTGTCAATGCAGAAATGACACAAAAGTGTTTTATTTATCGAATATAGAGGTTAAAAACAATTTTCTTATTTTCGTTTAGTTGTTTAAAATTTGGAACGTTAATATTGTATTTTGCTTGTATTTGGTTCGTATTGAAACGTTGCGTTATAACTTAACAAATTTTGAGATAAATAAAAATCTTAGTGATTTCAAAAATGTTCTATTATCTATACTTTCACTTCTGAACCATCCTCTAAAAATAATTGATCTAATAAAAAGTTTCTTGAACGCGTTTTGGAAATTTGTAATAAAAAATTAGCACTCTATGCTTACTGAAATATATATTCTTAGATTTATGATTTATATCTGTAATTTGTGGCAAATTTAAGAAACCGTATCTCAGAACAGACCTAAAAAATCCAATTTCGATTTGAGTAAGTCTTAATAATTCATATTATATGTATGAAGTATTCCATACTAAATGGTTGGGGAATCTTTCGGTCGAGCACTTTCAACAAGAGAACTCTTTTGTGCATTCTTTTTTATACCCCTTGTTTTTTTTTGTCAACGTTTTTGCGCTGACTTTTTAAACGCTTGAAATTTACACGCAATTATTGTGAATGCATGTGAATGATAACTGGCCAAAAAAAGAGCAGAAATTTGCAACTGTGTGTGTGTGTGTGTGTATGTTGTTTGTGTCGCAACCGGGCGTATGAATAATAAAACACTGCGGCGAACAATGCAAAAACGGTGGCAAGGGTCGCCTTCTGGCCATTGCGAATCCGAATGTGGGTGACAAACTGGCCGCGTTCACTTCATTGTTGTCGCTGCATTCAACATGCGTCGAGTGCCCAGATCCTTATGCAAGCAGCAGCTCTGAAAGTGTGGCACGTTGTGACCGCAAGCTGCAGTCGCCCTCGTCACAATCATTGGAGTACTAGCTGGTCATTTGGCGGCCATCGTCAGCAGTTGCCGGCAGTTGCTTTGGGAGCACAAACACGTTCAGGTTGCCACACGCACCTTGCTACATGCCCCAAGAACCTTGCCACAAGCCCCCTTCCCATGCGAAGCAATAACAAATTGCAAATAAAATACACAAGAATAACGCGAAGAGCATAAATAGTGAATGCTGCGTTAAAAGCAAGTGGGAAAGTTTTAGTTGGGAGTGCTCGACTACGACATACCCTGCGCCCAATGCTCTAAAGCTGCGTCAGACTTCTCTTCTCTTTATCTTCTTTTGTTCCGATGATCGGTAGTATGGTTTCTGGGAAAACTTCGAACCGTGAAGAAACTTGCTGGGTTAATCCTAAATGATAGTATGTACCATTGCCGAATCTCAAGGTGATATGATTTGTTTTAATCCGATTTACTACAGTGACTGAAATGGAATTGCAATTTGAGCATAAACTTGACCTACATAGGTATATATGTAAGTTGTCTAGGTACCAAATTGAATGCATCTAACTCTTACCATCTCTGAGATCTCTTTTTTGATAGATATTGATAGAGATTGCTTTATTGACTCGGCTGTTTGTGTTGATCAAGAATATATACTTTATGGGATCATTCACGCCTCCTGCTGCCTTTTATATACTTTGTGTAAACTTAATATACCCTAGATAAAACTATGAATAATATGAACGTGGATTGTGGTGACTGCAAGGTTAGGGGAAGAAGGACAGGGATGGGAAGGGAAGGTCTACGTTAACTAGTGGAATGCCACAATCTGTGAGGGTGAGGGGAAAGTCGATTGCTGACCAAGCTGATTTCCGTCTTATTGCGTTGATGGACATACTGAACGGAACGGAACGGAATGGAAAGGAACACAGTGGAATGGAACATGAAACATGAGGGGAAAGTCGATTGCTGACCAAGCTGATTTCCGTCTTATTGCGTTGATGGACATACTGAACGGAACGGAACGGAATGGAAAGGAACACAGTGGAATGGAACATGAAATGCTGTTAAGATGTGGCATTGCGCGGTGTCCCTTGCGACCAGTCAGAGCATCTGTCCAAGCTGTTGTGTGCCAAGAATGTCGAGCAGCTGGTAATTGAAGTATTTGTAAATGCATTCAAACATATAAAGAGACTGTTGACAACACGGAATACTGGTACACTTCAATGCTCTATCACATTTTATTTATTATTTATTATATTCATGAATGTCATTGGAAAAATTTAAGTTCTTGTCTTATTAAATGCTAATACATCATTACGGACTTTTACTTAAATTACGGTTTATTTGCATTACCATTCTGATTGGGGCAACTAATCATTCTATTCAGAACGTGTATTCGCTGCATTCATGCGATATATGTGCATTGAAAGCAGGTTTGCAATCCATGCAAATCGATAACAGCTGCAATTATTTGCTATCAAATGCAATCGAATGCAATCACTCACTCAATTCACTCATTCCGCTTCCGCTTCGTCGTATTGACCATTTCCCATTACCCATCTCCCGAACGGGCACTGGAAACTGAAACTCAAGCCAGCAACGTGCCACATCTTTATACTTCTTCCCGCTTCCCCTCCTCTTCCACTTTCCTGCTCTTCCTGCTTCCCATTTCGCCGTATAGTTGTGCACCTGTCAGCCGTAAATGCGTCCGGAGCTTAAATGCCAATATTTTTGCAGAGTGTCAGTGACGCCCATCAACTATCCTGCCACTGTCTCTCCCTCTTTCTCGCTATCTGTCATACATCTCTCAATGCCCTTTTTCTTCTCTCTTTTTCTCGTTCTATCTCTCTCTTTCTCTATCTCTCTCTCATCGTTGTTGGCGCTGTCGTAGGTGTTGCGTCCTGCCTGATGAATTGAGCGTGAGCACGTGCATGATCCCCATCATCATTTTTTATGGCCATGCGTCAAAAACAAGACAAGCTTGCAATGCACGCTTCCATCTCCATCTCCCTCTCTCCACCTACTCCCTTTTCGGTTACGGCCCCCCTATAGCCAGCCCTACGACTGACTGCCAATGTGTCAAAATGTTGGCCCCTCCGTCAAATCGACACGCAGCAAAAGTTTCTAATGACACTGGCTTGATGCGAGCTCGTCATAAAGTGGACAGGGGGCTGGGCATGTAGGTGTACATAGAGCGAAAAGACTAAGTACTTCATACTTAGATTGAAATTATTTAAATCGAGCATGTCAATCTTATTTCAAGTACGATAATTTAATTTATTTATATTCAAATCAATTTATGTTGTTGTTCTTTAGACTTTACAACTGATTACCTAGAAATTTCAAATCATGAACATGGTACTTCATCTAGGCATACTACGTACTTAAAACAAAATCATATGAACTTGATTTGTAGGAATGAATTGTTTTTGAAATGAGTTTAAGCAGTAATAAGAAGCAACATATTAAAATTATCCGAATTATCAGCGCGAGTGTTGAAAGCTTTCAGTTAGATTTAAAGTTAGCGAAGACTCATTATAGAGCTTATACTGTTAAATATAGTCGTAATTTCTAATTATAGGCAACCAAATTTAAAAAAATATAAGTGTTGTTCTTTTTTTTTTAAAATTCTACAAACTTTTTCTGTAAGTATTCCTCTTTTTTTTATTTTTGTACTCTTTTCTAGAAAATCTTAAATATTATTTGATTTAAGATTCTTTAAAGGTTCTCATATCAAGTTTGGTTAATGATTTGCTTTTGTCAATTATGTATGTATTTTAAGTATTATAAACATTTTCTAGACCACTAAATTTCTGCAAATAAAATTATTTTTCCATATTTATATCGAGGTCATTCCAACTTTACTTCAGTACGGCTTATTTCTCTCTGTGTGTGAGGGATGGTTGTGTGATAGGATATTCTAGCTGTATCCGGAACTTCTGGATTCCGTTGGCAGCAGCGCGCTAATGTGCGTCATTGGGCGGGAATCGACAACGACGACGACGACGATTATGGTGAATGTTGAGTGAAGAGAGTGGAGAAAGAAGAAAGCAGTGGCAAGAGTGGAGGGAGAATGAAGAACTCGAAGCGGAAGTAAAAAACGTCGGAAACACGCACACAGTGCCGCCAACAAGGAGGGGTACAGAGAAAAAGAGACAGGGACAGAGAGAGGGAGATCCAAAAACGGGGACAGAGAGAGGGAGAGACAGAGTTAGAGCGAGGAGAAAAGAGGCAGCTTCAATTCTATCGTTCACATAGTAAAAGTATTTCTAACGAGACGGGCGCGCATATTGAACTTGTGCTTTCGCCACTCTTTTCTGGCCCTGTTCCTGTCCCTGCCACGCCCTCCGCTCAATACCAAAAGCTCCACCCACGCTAATGTGTGCATGTAAGTAAGTATGTGCACTGAGCAAAAAAATTAACTATTTTGTTCTAAATGCGCCACATTTTAAAATAAGAATTAATTTACTTAAGCCAAGTCTCTGGATCTTATTTGAAGCTCAATTTCTGTCCAACAATTTAAGCACTTAATAATAATAAAGCGTACTTTAAATAATCAGTTTATTCTTGATATAAGTACACTTAAAAATAAGAGCATGACAATTGACCTATGCATGCTGTAAACTTAGATAAAATCGGGTTTTTAAGTATAAAAGGTTTTTGAAATAGGTACTATGGGCATCTTGAAAAACTTTATACTGCCTAATACAATACTGAGTAAGTATATGAAGACTCACTTTTAAAACTATCCTGTTAAATACAATCCCAATTAGTTCCCAGTAGTCGTTGCCATGCTCCCCATAGCAGATAAGCAAGAACCATTCGGAATGTTAAGACACAAAAATAGTTTTGATATTTCAAAATTGGTTTTGATTCCGAGCTGCGAACATTTATGTAGAATTCTCTTATACATTTCTAGTGATTCTACAGTTTAAATTGACTTAAAATTCTTTTCTCTTATTTAAAGATTATTGTTCCTTGTTCAATGATTTTTTTCGCTGTGTTTAAAAAACTTAAAACACTTTTAGCGTTGATGCGTTGCAAGACGGCAGCTGGCTTATACATTTTTATGAATAACAAAATCCTTACACAGAAAAAAAATCTGGAATATTTAGCCCGAATTCAATCCGAAACGATGTCAGAAGTGGGGTAATCTCGGATTTTCTTAAAGCAAGTATGAAATTCTTGATACTTCTTAAATTCAGGCTAAATAATTTTTATTAGTTAAAATGTTATTTTAAACTTTTTTGGTTTATTTTGTTCTTTTCTTATTTTTTTAACCTTTTTTTTATAATTTTTTCTTTGTTTTTAAATTTTAAAACTTTATTAAATTTTTTTTAAATTTTTTTTAACATTTTTTTTTAAACATTTTTTATTTAGTGTTTTTTTTAAACATTTTTTTTTAATGAAGGGAATGTTTGACTGCAATTGACTGGGGGAATCGAACCCAGGTTTTCTTCAAACAGGTCGGCGACTCTAACCACTGAGCCACTGGACCAGTTGAAATGAGAGAGACCGAGAGAGAATCAAGTAATTTGGGATTATTTTCCCATTTTAATCCCGATGTAGACTTGATTGTTCAGCTTTATCCTAAAAACATACTTAAAAAATGCAGGCTTAAATTAAGTATTTTAGGCTTGATTTTAGAATGGCTTTTTTTTTCTGTGTATCAACCAGAATAAGAGCTATCAACATGTTGAAGAAATATCCGAAAAGCAGACCCTGTAAAGTTGCTGTGAACAACTTCAAGCTTTCATAATAAAGCAGATTTTCCTTAAAATAATTTACTTTTCCCAGAATCCTCTTGTGCTTTTTAAATATTCAAAATGTTAAGTCTCTAGTCTTAACTTGATAGTATTTTTGACATTACAACTTCACATTAAATATATTTCAGTGTAGAATTTTCACTATCTGCCGACTTCTGTAAGATTATCATCATATTAACACATTGTTATTCAGACCCTAAAGTCTATAATTTTCACTATTTTCCAACTTTTCAACTCATAGAATACATAAAGTTTTGGGGGGGAACTGGCAACAATGATGGCAAGAGCAAAGTGATTAATAAAGTAAACAATGTCTTTGTTGTAAGTACGTGCAATGAATGGTGGGGGCAGGCAGTAAAACTTTGAAGTGGGCGTGGCATTAACATTGGACAACCTTAATTGACAGCGAGAAGACAGGAGAAACGTTGTCACATTGCACATTGGGCCAGATTCGTTCTTTTTTTTTTTTGGCATTAATTCGAAAGTCTATTTTAAATTTACTGTTATATTTTGAAAATTAAAAAATAGAAAAAATATAGATTCTACTTTAGCCTAAATAAGAAAATGCATGCCAAATTTCAAGTCGCTAGCTATATATATATAAGAAGTTTAAGCCAAAAAAAGGGAATCTGGCCCAATGTGCATTGATGGCGTTGTTTTTTGTCCAAGGGTTTAGTTGGCAATGACAATGTAATCAAGCTGCCGTCTTGTCTGACAAGATAACGCACATATCTTGTGAGAAGAGAAGTGCTGGAAAAGAGGAAGGGGAACTGCGAAAGTGCAATGAATGGGAGAGAGGAAAAGGGAGAGTGTGTGTGTCTGTGTCTGTGTGGGTGCCATAAATCTAATATCGCTTAATGTTAAAAAACTGCGCCCTACATTGCAACCCCAACGCACATGTCAATGTCAGCAGGGCCAAGGGGCTGCAACGGCTGAGGGTGGGCAGAAGAAGAGTGGAAGTGGGAAGATGGGAAAGTGGGGGAGGTGGGGAAGTGGGGAAGTGGCAGGCAGTAACGTTGGCATGCTCGATTGGCAATAAATTGAAATACGCGACCATAAAATCACTTAATTGCGAATTCGTGTCGTTTGCTTCGACGGGAAGCGGCCAATTCAGCGCTCCAAAGATAGCACTACACACATGTGTGTGTGTGTGTGTGTGTTTGAGCATGTCAATCAGTGTGGGTATATGTGTGTGTGTGTGTGTGAGTGTGTAATTGCACTGAGTGTGCACGCAGCCAACTTTTGACCACTGTTGCCAGAACAGCTTTTTTCCCGTCAAGTCAGTTTCATTTATTTCAAAGTTCAATTGCGGGAAAAATCGAAAATAGCGGGCAGCGGAAAATCTGGCTTTAGTGTGTTTTTCACATTTGGTTATCTCAACAAATGTATATATACATTTTTTATTTTTTTTATTAAATACACTTAAAAATAGAAGTTTAAAAATTAAATCAGCGATTTTGGCGAATTAACGCACAAGCATTTGCAAAGTATTCACGGTTCGCCCGAAACGCGATTTCTGATTTGTTGATTTGTTTTTTTTTGCATTTGAAAAAAAGAT
The DNA here is from genome assembly GCA_037043495.1 of Drosophila recens. Lineage (NCBI taxonomy): Eukaryota > Metazoa > Arthropoda > Insecta > Diptera > Drosophilidae > Drosophila > Drosophila recens. The sequence continues at coordinate 71,870 of JBAMBJ010002657.1, read as the reverse complement.
CAAATAAAAAAAAAATAATGAAATGACTTTTTAATATTTTAAATTATGGAAAAGACAAAATTATAATAAACATGGAAAACAAAAGCGGTTTTCTTGATGTTTTACTGTTAAAACATGTAGCTTTCTTTCGAAGATGATTTATCAAAACTAGCTTTTTTTCAGCTACACAAGAGTGTGCAGCACTTTTTCTGATCGAGCGCCACGAGCTGTCAGTCAATCAGCCTGTCACTTGCTGAAGGAGGGGCAGGAAAAGGCGAAGTTGAAGATGAAGGCTGTAGGAGAGGAGAGACTAAAGGAGGGGGGAAGGGAAGGGGAGTTGGTGGAGGGGCTCTGTTTCATTTATGGGTACTCGATTGTACTCGTTACTCGTCGATTATGGCAAATTGATTTGTTTGCCACACATTAGACATGCCTCGCGCACTTTGCGGCTTTTAAATGTCGCCACACACGCCACACGCCACATGCCTGCCCCTCTCCGCTTTCCAGCACCTTCCGACAGGAAGACAAATGAGCAATTGAGGGGCGGGGAAGGAGGAAAGGCAAACGTCACCTTGTGTGCTAAGTGTTGTGGTAAATGGCTTAGAGATGCCTGACAGATGCTGCGAGTACAGGTGACAAATGAAAAGTTATCGCCAGTTATCGACTATTAAAGGTAACTGCGAGTATCTTTCATGGCGCAGAGTCGGGCTCATTAAGGGCTAACTGGTTAGTGCGCTAATTGGTGCTGCCGACAGTCAGCTGGCAACTGGGAACTGGCTGACAAGTTGACAGTGCCGAGCAATTGACAGCGCGATATGCAGGTCAGGAAAAAGCTCAGGTGTTAATGGATCTGAGTGCATCAATTAGTTGTGCACGTAATTATCAAGTGAGTGTGAGTGGGAGTTCAAGTATTTGTATTCGAATATGTGTGCATTCCTTCAATTACTGATTTGCAATGGAGACAGAGAGAGAGAGAGAGATAGACAGGAAATAAAAGAGAAAGAGAGAGAGACTCTGTCAACAAAGTTGCAATGGGTCTCTGTATAAATTTAGCTGACATGGACAAACAAGCAAGTTGTAAATTCATTTCACAAGATATGAAGTAGTAAATATATACACACACATGCACACACGCACACACAGGCGCAGCTCTCAAGTGCAGCTGGCAGCAAATTTGTACAGCAACTCAGAGAAAAGTTCGCGCTTTGATAAACAAATACAAAATACTCGGATGTCTCTGTTGCATGCAACGTTCCACTCCCACCGCCCTCCTCATCACCATCGCTGCACCAGCACTTTGTGGCATCAACATGTGCATAGATGAGTACATAAAAATGCGATGCAAAATGAGTTGCAGCATATCAGGCGTAAAGTATCTGAGTATCTGAGTATCTCAGCAGATGCATCCATCCATCTTGCAGCGAAACCAACAGTGGCAACAACAACTGCTAACTGCTAACTGATTGCGTGGTTGTGGCAACTGTAACTGTCACTTTATGTGCAGCCAGTCATGCGTGTAGACGCGTTCTCCATATGTATCTATTATACATATATCTCTTGAAATGTATCTGCATCGGCGAGTGCATCTATAGCTGCTTTTTAGCTCTGCCTCATTTGTTAGTTCGTTTTTAAAGCTAGCTACCTTACATATGCCACGTGCCTCATGCCCCAAGCCCCAAGCCCCATGTCCCATGTGGCAAATGGCAAATATGATACAAAGACAAAGTTAGCACTTTTAGCAGCCATCATCATCGATCAATAATCAACAACATGGCATATCATTTATGCTGTTATCAGTGTCATCCTCGTCCATAGCAGCATGGAGCAGCAAGTCCAAGCATAGGCCAAAGTTCCGGACATCAGTCCGAAGCAGGCAACAGCCAACAGTTAACAGTTAACAGCAAAGAGCCAACAGGCAACAGTCAACAGCCAGGGGCTCATTCAGTCTACTTGGACAATACCCAACTCCCAACACCAAGAAACCCAACACCTTCGTGTGGTCTACTCAGCTGGGTATTTGAAATACCCTATATTTGTAAAATGAGCGCAACGGGTATGCTAACGTTCAAATATATTCAAATAATTTAATGTGTCAATTGGTCTGAAAAAAAATTACACTATCGAACTTTCCACATTTATAACGATTAGATCGATGTTGATCAAATAAATTATAAAACATATTATTTTCTCTCTAATATTTAACACACTTTATATGTTGTATACTTTTGTATGTACATTTACATATTGACAAGATGAGCATTATAGAAATACAAGTAAAAAATATTACGAATAAACTCTTTTGTTAATAAAAAGTATTTTACCTAAACTAAATACATATAAAAGATACATATCTGCAACGAGCAGAAACGAATTCAGTCTTTAAGATGAAAGGTAGGTTGTTCTAAAGGTGCTTATGCACATGACTTAAAAAAAATTTAAGAAGAAAAGGAAGGCAAAGCATTTGTTTAGTTTAGTGCAAGATGAATTTAAACAAATTCTTCAAGGTTCAGTGATTATTTTTTTCCTATCGATTGTATTTGAGTAAATGGTAGTTTAAGAGTTCCAATATCTCGTTCGTATACTACACTAATAAAGACATTGTTATGGGGCAACTCTCAGTCGAGCATAGTTGCATTGTGCGAGAACTTGTTGTGATTCTTGCTGTATAGTAGTGTGAGTGCAGGCGGTGCTTATGAGTTCATGAAATGCTCTTTGAATATGCATGAGGCCCTAAGGAGCGGCGAGTGCAGCATCAGAAGCAGCAGCATCAGCAGCAGCAGCAGCAGCCTCAGGCTCTTGCCTCATCCAGTGTATGTGTGTCTGTGAATGACGCTGATTTCGGGGTCTGCAACTTGGGCACAAAATGAGTTGAGATTAAATTAAATTAAATTATAGAAACAGCTACGTTTTGGGGGCCCGGCCGCAGTGGCAACGGTCAATGACAGTGTGGCAGTGGCAAGATGAAATCTTTATAGTTTTTTGCTGCTGCTTTTTCTTCAGTTGATTTCGGTTGTTGCAAGTGGAATCCATTAAGAAGCTACGAAAGTGATTTTTGGCAAACTTTGGTGCTTCACTCATAATTTAGCTGGGGTTTTGTACCACCAGGGAGTCCTGTCATCAAATTATGCAAAGGCTAAAGCGGCAAATGGCAACATGCGGATGCATGCAACGTGGCAGGATCTATTGTTAGGAGGCAACCATACGACAGACATAAGGCATGAGAGCACTCTGCGCCCTCCAAGTGCCACATGTAAAATGCATGCGATGGGACGAAGACAGCCGGGGAGAGAGAGACAGAGAAAGACATGGAAAGACAGTGTAAGACAGTGAAAGAGGGGGCAAGACGTGTAGCAAGGTATGAAAACTCGTTGTGCCACTTGTAAATGGCAACACTTGCCACAGTGCTTAAAGGAAATGGCATAAAATCAGCCTAAAGCAGGCAACAAACTTTTCAGCATTGTGCACAGTGGGAACTAAGCACATATTTCTGACAATTATACAATTTTTTCAGAATTATACAATAGTGACTAGTGCCTTAAACAATAAGCGTTAGCTTGTAGCACTGGGACTCAAAATAAAGAAAGAAAAAAAGAAAAATACAAATTAATGAATTTTGGCTACGCGCTTTAAAAAACCTCTAGCTGTCCAAAAACATAATTATTATTTTTAGTAGTAGAAGTATAACATCTGTTAAACTGAACTTATAAATTTGGATATCAGAATGTTTGGGGTTTGAATATTCTTTTGTCACTAGACTTTAACCTCGTATAAATTGTTTTTTGTTTGATTAATTAATTTCACAAAAAAGGAGCAGAGTTGCTGTGGTGCACTTTCTGTATGTGTGTGTGGAAAGTAAATAAATAAGCAACAAAAAAGGAAACTCAACTTGAAGATAAATGCAAATTTTCAGCTGCTGCTGCAATGTCCGTCTGTCTGTCTGTCTGTCTGACTGTATATCTGTATGTCTGTGTGGCTGTTGCCGTTGTCGCCTTCGCGCTCGCAACTCGTTTTTGTCATTTCCGTCAAATTCACAAACACTCTGACACTGCCTTTACCTCTTCTTCGTCTCCTTATAGTTGTTTGCTGGTTTCTTTCTGCTTATTTTTATATTTTTTTTTTGTGTGTACTTTATTTTTTGCCATGATTCGTCTTCCTTTGCGGTTTGTCATACTTCCTGCTCCGTGGCATTGCAATTCTTTCGCGCCCGGGTCTTAAAATTTTCAAGTGCCGCCATGTGGGACAAGGGGCGTGGCGCGTGTGGCACTTGGACACGAGAGAGCCAAAAGTTCCCCCATAATCCGTGCCTCGCTGCTTCCCTCTCGGGGGCTCATTTGGCAGCGTCAGAAACAGCGACAGCAGCAGACAACACAACTTCATTTATCAAAACGCATTGGCTGCGTCGGGGAGTGTCCCGGATGGAGGTTATTTTCCCCTCTTCCCCTCTTCCCCACTTTCCCACTTCCCTTTCCGCACTTGGTTTCGTTGTCCAGCGCGTAACCTAATTCTATGCCAGGCCATCAGCCAAATGGCAACTGGCAACTTGCAGCTAGGCGCTGGCCACGCCTCCATTTTCAGTTAGCCCTGTCTGTGGATGAAGGGGCGCGGAGGGGGGGGGAAGGGTAAGTTAGGGCGAGCACTTAAAGCGCATCGTTCGCTGATTGTTGCATTGTGGCATTGTTGCTTTGCAACTGGCAAACATGCAACAATGTAACTTACAACAGCAACTGCGTTAAAGCCAAAAGCCAAATACCAACAAAAATAACACAAATTCATTGAAAATGAAACTCCAAATGTAATTTTCCCAGGCCAAATAACAAAACTAATGTAATTTTGGCACACAGATTGTGATAGCATCCCATTACCCTATCATCCAGCAGATAAAAGAGTTCCTCAACTAACTGATGCGATTGGTAATTATAGCATAAATGAATATAGTCCTTTGTAAAAAATGAACTGCATTAAGGTACAATCAATAATTTCTATGCAAGATACTGTTGCAAACTTTTTAGAGTTTAACATATGTAAATTAAGTGATAAATTGCTTAGCTTTGTTCTGCCTGCAATAAAAAGGAAAGCGACCCTAAAAGTATGCTGTACAGACTTGAATTGTGAACAGCTTAATCTACAAACTTTGTTTTACGTTCAGAACAATAGCTAAAGTGTAATCAACATCTTAATATACGTACACATTTACTTAATTAGACTAACATCGTTGTTATGGGCTTAGAGTTGTTGTTGTGGTTGATATTAATCTTTACGTGCATAGATCATGATGTGCTTATATATATAAGTATAATTAATAAATAGTTTCTTGAGGCGAGTCTTTTGTCTCGGCTCAATAATATTAACACCCGTAATTTGCTTCATTAATATAATTACATTAACAGAATGTGTTTGCCTTAAAATGTATATTAATTTTATATTTATTATACATTTTAATTGATTCATTTCAACGATTAGTTATTTTATTATTTAGAATTACTTATGGGTTATACATGTGTTGATTTAGATATTTATATAGTTAATTTGTATCATTTAATAAATATATTTTTGAGTTATTTATAAAAATATTTATTTCAATTCAATTGATGCACCTCTTCAGTTTCTGCTTTAGGTCGTCCTCAATATATAAATGTGTGTTTTCAAATAGCTTTTTAATATTAAAGAACAACATCTAATTCACAGATTAGACACGTTGAACATGGAAAATAAATCTAGTCCTAATTGCCGGAGCATTGTAGTTGTGTCACAATTGATTATTGACCTAATTGACTGGACGATATGAATAGAACACAGATGTACTCGATGTACGAGTATCTACAATATATTTTTGGTACAATGTATACACAATGTATTTATCTAGTTGGTTGTCGAATGGTTCTTATCAGTTGATTGGCAGCCAAACTTGCTATTCGAGTACCCGTAGTATATGTTCATAGTATTCATTAAGATCGAAGAGCATTCGTGCATTCAGTGCTGCCAACTCGGCTCATTTCAGTTTGAATATCTCGTACAATGCAATCTGCCAGCGCCAGGAGGCCGCAAAGCTACGAGTACAGTAAACACAGCATACAAATCGAATGGCGTTGTCAGTTCTTCCCATGCTCACTGTACTTCCCTCTCTCCTCTCTCCACTCTTTGCTGTGGTATGATGTGATGGTGTGGGGAGGGAAGGGGAGGCGACAGGACCCGCTGCTCGATGCATTTTCATTTGTGTAATTACATTGGCGCATTTTCAAACAACAATTAGCGCGTGTTGGCAACTCTGGTTGGAGGACGCGACTCGTTTACAAAACGCGGCACAAAACTTTTCAACTGCCTGCGTCCTGCATCCTGCAACAAGGTGGCAGGTTCAGGCGGGTCAGTGGTTCGAGTTGCAAGTGGCGACGGGGTTTGAGTCACATCATCAATCATGCATTTGAAAAGTTTATTAAAGAGCATGAGTAAGGCAGATAGCAATAGTGCGACAGATAGAGACAGAGAGAGTGAGTGAGAGAGAGAGAGAGTGAGTGAGAGCGAGAGAGAGAGAGAGAGAGAGTGTGAGAGAGAGAGAGGGCAAGAGTTGCAAGTTTACTTAGGCGCCAAAAGTTTTCAATGGCTTTTGCGCTTGCTTGCTAACAAACTAAGTCAGGCAAATGTTGGAGCAAAGTTTATGCAACACACACACATGCACACACACACACACACACACACACACATATACAAAGGCACACGCACATGAACCATCAATTCAAATTTGGCCGTGAAAAGTCAACAACGTCGTCGCTGATCGCATTTCAATGACAAAAGTAGGCCGGCAATTTTGGAGTATGTGGAAATATGGAGGAAAGTGCTGAAGGGGGCTTTTCCATTGGGCCTGCTGTTGCTTTCTCCGTCTCGTATGTTTGTTGTTGTTCTCGTTGTTGTCGCTGTGTGTGTGAAAAGTTTTTGCATTGCTTTTGTCGACGATTTTCACTTTCGCTTTATAAACTCGCATCGCCTGCAATTATTTACCACGCAACCTCTCGACCCAACTGTGTGTAACAGTGAGTGCGTGTGTGTGTATTTATGTAAATGTGTATATGCATGTATATATTTTCATCAATTTTCAATAACAATGGCACTCGGAGGCGATGCGTTGCAGGCCAAGTGTCTGACAATGGACGCCTGTGGCGAATTTATGATGCACAATTCGCTCAGGAAATTTCAATAAATTGCAGATGCCACGAGTTGAAGATGCTTCGAGACGTTGAAAGTTGCTCGGATGCAACGAGGATGCACCAAATGCGAATGCAATTTGCTACTTTGATCAGCTGTTGAGTAATATTAAATACATACAAAAAAGTTAAATGTTAAAAATAAGTTAGTATACTCTTTGATTTTATCATATTTGCTTATTAAATTGGAGCACATCAAAATTTTAATCATGTCTAGCACAATAATCTAAAAGTCGAGCTTGCAAAGCCAGCATGCATTAAACATAGAAGAGAAAATGTTTCCAATATTGATTGTTTGCTATTAACAGTCCTATAACAATTATACAACGTTTGATTCGTAAATGCATTTGATAAATGTGAATAGGCTTTTAACTGATAACGATTGCCATAGGATTGTGGAACTATCGAAAAATGTTATAGTCGATAGTAAATGTTTACGTGCTTGAGATAAGCGATAAAGATTGATTTTAATGAGTGAATTGTGAAAATATTGAATATTATTAGTGGCGAAGTGGAGGAACTGCTCCTCGCCCTTGTGGCTCAGAAAAAATATTACTTAAAATAATACAAAATAATTAAATTTTATAAAAAATATTATGAAACTTATGTTATAGGAAAGAGTGATATAATGCATGTGTTTGGCATTGCCGTTAAGAGAGAAGCATCTCTCACATATAAGGATGACAACCTTGTTATGGTAAAAAACCTGAATTTCGTGAACTAACTCGAGTGTTTCAATATTTATCATAGAGTATATGATATTCGACATTAACTTTTTGTGTATTTCCTAATGCAAGTGCTTCGATTGTTGCCCAATGTGGTCACAAAGCTAAGCTGCAAGCGCGTCTCCGTGCCTCTCAGCCCTTTTCCTTTCTCTCTGTCTTTCTATCTCTCTCTCTTTCTATCCCTGTGTCTCTCTGTCTGCATGACTGAATGTGTCCTAGCAGTTTATCTCTCTTTCCTCATTGCACACACTCTTTTTGCCTGTTTGTGTTTGTTAAGTTGCGCGTAGACGACAGCGTCGCTGCTGCGGTCATGAATCATGCCAAAATTTGCAACGTCGACGTCGACGTCGCCGTCGCCGTCAACGACGATGCTGGCGACCCAAATTCAGATGCTGTCTCCTGCACTTGAAGCGGACAGACGACGACGCGTCGAGGATGTTGGCCATGAAGACAACGTTGCAGACATTGCAGAATGCGACTGCAATGAATTTGTCGCACTGCCAGTGCTCAAAAGTGGGCGTACAGCGCTTTGGGGCGGAGGCTGGGAGGGAGGCTGGCTCTGTGGCACGCCCCTTTTGCCAAGTGGCGTCGTAGCACTTCACTTTTCTATATTAGCGCCACGTAAGTGCAGCCGCAGGGGCGGGACAATTGCATTACAAATGCTATAGGGGGAGCTGAGTGTGCAATTTCACTACCCCTACCCCCCCTTATTCCATCCAACCCGCAATCCATTCAGCCATCCGACGAAGCAGTAGATAAAACAGTCGGACAGCTAAGTTACGAGATAAGTTTACAATAAAAGACAGTCCGAAGCTGACACACTCTGCGACGATTTGATAGGTCTTATTATCTTCCATAAGCCCACAATTGATAAGGTGTCAAAGTGATATAATTATAAATATAAATATAAATAAAAATATAAATATTAATAAATATTAATATTATTAATATTAATTCATATATATGTAAGTATGTCATGCAATGTCCGGTATGTCAGAAGAATATATTTTATATTCACTAATATTAAATATATATACAAAAAAATTAAATCTTTCGTACTCCTCTTACATTTTTTTTTTAAACATTTTGGGTATTGGTAAGTCTTAAAAATTTCATATATGTACATATGTATATGTGAATATAAATTTTCCATTTGTGACTTTTCTTTGATTTCTCTATTTATTAGATTTAAAATCTGAGCCTTTAGGGACAATCATTAATTTGTAAAGCTTTTGACTTTTGCGGACTTATGTTTCATGTATGACTTGTTTGGGCTTTGCATTGTGTGGGAATCGAACCCCAGTTATCTTAAGTTGGAGTTCTATTTGTGGCAGGTCGACGACCTTAACCTGAGAGCCAACGGACCACCGAGTATATATGGTACTTTAAAATCATTAATATTGGAATCTATTATACAAAAAAATTTATTTTTTATACTCCACTTACTATTTTTTAAAATGGTTAAAATGGTTCAAAATTTTTAATAATTTTAGATAAATGAGTCCAGCGAATATTATTTCTACATTTTTGATTAAACTATAGAATTATAATTATTCATATTAATATCAATGAAAATATTTGATTTTTATAGAAAGATCTTGCATTATACTTGCTTATTTAAAGTCACAGTACTGTTGATAGTTTAAGTAGCTAAACTGTCATGTTGTTGTCTCTCTAATTCTATTTTGTGGCACATTTCGAAGGTGCAACAAGACTGTGTAACAAATTGGATAGTGTCAGCTGCGTTGAGGCATTAACTTGACTGACTTCAGTCGTTGTCTGTTAGGTGCCAAAGCAAAGGCAGCCCTTGCTGTGCAGTGTAACCGCAAAACGAAGTTGCCGTTGGCACTGTCAAAGTGGGAAAGTGGAAAAGTGCTCCTAGTTGTCGTCTGTCTGCTGTGAGGGGCGTTACTTGCACTCCATCCCAAGAAAGCATAGCAATGCAAGGCAGTATGAAAAAAAGAACCGCCACTCTATGTGGGACTATGAGAGTAGATGGGTGAGTGTGTGTTAGTGTGTGTGTGTGGTTCGTTTAATGGCCACAAAGCGGAAACTAGAGCGTGGCAACTGACGGTGGCGCTGTAAAAATTGCTGCAGTTGTTGCTGCTGCATTAGCAGCCATTTGCAGCAGCTATTGAAGCGCTCTCTCTCTCTCTCTCTGTCTCACTCTCCCCCTATCTCTCTCTTTATACGTATATACGTATATGTGTTTGTGTGTGTGAGTGGCATGCTTTAGTGCTATTTATTTATGTTTACTGCGTTGTCTGCTGGGCAGCCAAAATGATGACATGAAAAATTGTATTGCCTGCTTTTGGGCGCTGGCTCTGCTGCTTCCTCTGCCACTGCACTATGGGGCGAAATCCGAAATATCGAATATTTATTAATAACTTTTAAAATAAACTAGATTTTTCAATGCAGTGTTTTATTTATGCTACGTTCACCCTCAGAAATATTTTTGGAAAAGTGGGCGTGTCACCAACCCCGCCCTTAATTTTTTATTTTTTTGTATCGGTAACAAGTAAGCTTATAATTTTTATTCCAAATATCAAGCTTTGACCTTGTTTAACATATTATTGGCAATAAATTTTTTAAATTTTATTAAAAAAATGATTAGCCTTTGAGCAATACCAATTTGAAAATAGGCTGAAAAAATGTTGCAATGTTAACGAACGTGCTTTTCGGAAGCAACAGCTGACTTTAACAGCAGTTGTGTTTAACATTGGTCTGTTATATAACATTTTTGGTACTGATCTTTACAGATTGAAGATTTCTTAAGATGTTAACACAAAAAAATAGTAACATTAATACTTTGTTAAAATGACTAAATATTCGATATTTCGGATTTCTTCCCACAGTGCACTGCCACTGCCTCTGTCGCTGTCGCTGCCGCAGCTGCTGTGATTCTTATTGCCCGCCCGAAGGCAGCTCAAGATGCGAGCAAGAGTACGGCAGAGGTTTTCATGTTTTGAAAATTTATGGCTTTTTAAATCGAATGAAATTCGATGCTTGTTTAAGGCGCAACCAAAATGCCACTGCAAAGCGAATGCCAACGAATGAGCGGTAAATAAGCGTGTGAATGCCACAACAGCAACAGCAACGGGTAACAACAACAACAACAGCAACAACAGCAACAACAATAGCTACATTTCAACAACACTGAAGATTTAAGATTTATGTACACTTTTATTTACGATCTGAGAACAACATCTACCTGCATAGTATGTGCATCTGTACAACAAATGAGCCATAGGAGGATTTTGGACTCCTTTTTGGCTGGGGCTCAAGCACATAAGGCAAGGATTGCCTCTAATTGCAGTCCAGTCCAATGGCAAGGGTCTCTAATTCTGATTCTGATTCTGAGTCAACCGCAAATGTTGCCGCGCCATTTAACGCAATGTTGGCAGCGACGGCGACTGCGGCAGCGACTGCGACTGCGACTGCAGCAGCGACTGCGATGTCAACAGCGCCGTCGGCCTTGGCGACGCAACGCGCATAAAAAATGAAAATCAAATCGACGACACGCACAGAAAAGGCGTTGGCGACTGCTCGGAGAAGGGGCAGACTGTGGGCTGAGAGGAGCAGGGGGCGTGGCAAGGATTGGGTCAGCTGGGGCCAGGCTGCGGCTTCACTTTTAGCTTGGGCAATTGCGTTTGTGGTTATGTGTGGGTGTGTGTGTGTGGGTGTGTGGGTGGGTATGTGTGTGTGGGTGTGGGCATGACTGCCTTGTGCCAGTTTTTTGCCGTCTGTGCAGCAGACAAAACGTTTGCTTGCCACAGCTGCGGCCTCATTTTGTAGATGCCGCTTAAACTGAAACTGAAACTCAAACTCAAACTAAAGCATACACAAAGTCCGAGTCTGCGTTCGAGTCCGAGTCCGAGTCCGACTCGTATCTTTGACTCTGCCAGTCCCAGTCTCTGTCGCTGTCGCTGTCTCTATCTTTGTCGCTGTCTATCTCTATCCTGCTGCTAGTTGGCAGACAACCTTCTTCTTCGTCCTTCGAGTTGTCAGCTGTTAGCTGTTAGTGTCCACGTCCACGTCCACATCCATGTCCAATGTCCCAACTCGATTTCATTTGCACTTTCCATTTCGTATGCGTCCAGACAACATGTCTCCCAATCTTGTAATACCCTGCCTCACCCTTTGGAGACGGTACGGGCATATAAAATTCTAGGTCCCAAACGTGCGCGTGCCGCATTTAAAGCACAAACACGTAACACGAATACGATAACGAATACAAATAAATGAATGATTAGCACTCAAACCTTATTAAAGAGTTAAAAGCATATTAAAATCTCTTTAAGAACTTTTAAGAAGAATATGTAACAGATCTAATCTCGATTACAGTTGTTTATTCAGTTTCCACGATAACTAGACAACTAAGAGGAAGTTATTTAAAAAATATATAAAAATATTTCGAAAACTTTTAATATTTTTTTTTATTTCTCGCTTATCTCTCTCATCCCAAGCAGCAAAAATTTAAAAAAAAAAAAAACAAATAAAGAAGGAAATGGAGCTTATCAAACAAAGAGATTAATTTTGTAGCAGCCTGACTTATCGATTTAATGTTAAATTCCCTCAGAATAGACGGATTGGGTTTAGGCTACAAGAACCTTAGAAATGATTTATTAAGAAAACTTTTCAAAAAATTCAACATATGAATGACTGAAAAATGGGAAGAACCTTAACCCCATAGTTTGATTCAATTAGACACAGTCTAATGAACAAATTCTACGACCAAAATCAAGAAAATGGTTTGGTTTATCATTATTGCAGACGATTAAGCAGTAAATGGATTTTACTAAGATGGGAAAAGCAATATCTCAGAAAAATACTGACGATTTCAGAAGACTTATAGTTAGTATTTTAGGAATATATTTCCAGACTTATTATTATAATTTGTATGTGTATTTAATATTCATATGATGGAATTATATTCGATCTAAAAAGATAAAGATTAAGTATGTAAGCTTTAAATAGAATACCATACCGACTTTTTTCGATTTTAAATAAACAGCCAAGTCAAAAAAATCATATGTTCGGAAGATTTCCAAGGAAAGGGTATTGCATAGCTGTTGCAACTGAATTGGTTGGAGTTTAACTGGGTCTCTCGATGCTGTCAGAAATGCTGAGATCCCGAATTAAGCTGATGCAATAGAAGCGTGGTAGGCCCACGTCCTGCAGTTCGGGCAACTTACTATATCCATCGTCCCGCTTTGGGTTGTCCTTCTTCTGCAGCATCTGGAGCTGCTAACTCGAGCCACTTGAGTGGTTGAATGGACAGCAAGTCATGATGGCAAGATGCTGAGATGGTGAGAGATGGAGAGGAGGATGTCGAGCAATGTCAGGCGATTGTTTTGTGTTTCGAGTCCTTTGCGTGGCTTTGTTTGAATAACCACTTGATAGGATGGATCTTTGCATTAGATTGGGTCGAGGACAGTGCCTTCGAGTGGTGATAGTAATGGAGTGAGGGGATGTCAGGGGGGTGGGGGCTAATAAATATGAGAGTATTGTGGGGAGGTACTTACTTGATATAAATGAAAGCACAAGAATCATATCTATGGTCACTTGAAACCACTTCATCTCATTTCCCTCTGCGCGCTTGTCTTTGGCGTTGTGGGCGTGGCAGCGACGTTGTTGTAGCTGTTACAATGGTACAGTGACTGCTAACTGTTAATAGCCAGTGTTGTTGCAATTGTTATTATTGTTGTTGCTGCAGCAGTTGTTGCCTCTGGCGCAGGCGCAGCTGCTGTGAATTTTGGCAAGAGTGCAAAGTTGCAATTGCTCTGCTTCTTCACTGCTGTTGTTGTTGTTGTTGTTGTGGGTAATATAATTATTATAATTATTTATAATTTTGTTATAGTTGTTGTTGTGCGTTATATGCATCTCAGTTGTTGTTGTTATTGATTTGGCAGCATTTATTTACATTTTATTTTGTTGGAAATGTGTTTGCATCTTTCACATTTAATTACATTACGTCGATTAATTCGATTCGTTTAGTTTCCGATAGCCCATTGTTGTTTAGTTGGTTGGTTAATTTTAATTAAATTAAATATAATTAAATTAAATTAACTAGTTGCATATCATTTGTATCGTTTGTTTGTATGTTTGTTTGTGGTTGTTGCGAGTTCTAGTCGGTATATTTCTATATAATCTATTACTTTGTCTTCTCTATTTAATTTTCATTTATATTAATATGTGTATATTATATTGTAAATACATATATTTGTTGCTTGGCAGTATTCGATTAAAATTCTTTAAATGTTTTTGTTTTTGGTGGCCTCCACTGTTGCTCCTTGTGTTGATCCTTCGTCTGTTTCTCCAGCTGATGCTCCACTTTCATTCTCTGTTTCTCCCCTTTTCTCCTTTTTTCTCTGTGCTTCTTCTGTTGGTGTCCTGAAAGTAAATAAGACATTGCCGCACATTTAATTAGTCTGCCATTTTTGTCATTTATTTATTTTTTTCTTATTAAAAATTTCCTTGATTGTTGTCCAAAAAAAGCAATAAGCACAACAACAAATTTCTTAAGAATTAACAAGATTTGGCCACAAAAGGTCGCTGCAGAATGAAAGTTAAAAGTTGAGTTAAGCATAATCGACTCATAAATACTCTTCACTTTAACTTGAATCTCTTTTATAGCTCAATCTTGAATGGGAACAACAATAACGAAAATCACATTTCTCATAACTTAACAAGATTTCACTTTCAAAGTTTTTTGCAGATGGAAACTATAATCGAGTGCTTAATACCACAACTTGTCATTAATTCTCGATATGCCGATTATTCAAGGTCTCATACACTTTTTCTCTCTTTCTTATATTTGTCTCTATATTCTGTACTTTAGTTTTCCTTTGGTGTTTAAGTTCAACTACCCTAAGTAAGCCACTTTGCAGGGAATTTCGTGGGTCGGTCATACCCTTGTCTTATCCACTTTGTGTGTAACGATGAGACAAAAGTTTGTTAAATCCAAGTGAGCTGCTTTGGGCATCACTTGGTTCGCTTTTTGTTCTTCTAGATCTTCTTATTTTCTTATGCAAATTCATTTTAATTATCATTTGCGTTTTGGGCATCATTCGGCCAAAATTGAATTGTACGGAAAAAGTGATAAAGAAACTGGGGAGATGCAGGCAAAAAATATATAAAATAATAATAAAGATATTAAAATTAAAAATTGTTCCAGGCGCATAAACATTGTCTGAATTTCAATTTGTTTACGTGGCTCAAAGACGCTTTGAGGTTTATGCAAAGTTTTTTTCGACTCGTTTTCCCCCTTGCAGATGGCATTGGGCCGAATACATTAAGCGCTCACTGTGTTACGCTTAATTCAATTAATGATTCGAGGCTCATCGTGTTTTTCCCTGTTTCCCTTAGTTGACGTAAATTGGGTTGGAATGTTGAATAGCTTTCATTGAGCAGGTGAATACGAGTATTATTCAAATGTTAATTGTAAACGAGTACAACACAACTGAATCTCTATCTGCCGTTCGAATTAAGCACATCAATCGAAGCTTGAAACTGCTAATTGCGCATTAAATACAACTTCGACTAGTTCAAAGGGCACACAGAATGGGGTTGGAGGGGCAATAAATTTTGCTGTCGTAAGTCTTGTTAGCTGCTTTAACCGCTTGCGAATTACAAACTTAAGTTAAGAACTTAAGAGCTTGAGCTTATGTATGTGTAGTGTAAAAAGCTTGCTTGCTGCAGCTTTTAAGTGTGCAATACTCGTACAACTTAACAATTTAATTACGAGTTTAGTGCCAAAATGTGTGGCAGGTTAAAGCTTCAACACAGCTCAGTTCCAAGCAGAGTCAGAGGCAGAGGCAGAGGCAACAAATGAGCGTCGAGAGCGTGAAAAGCATTTCGGAAGTAATTTGGTAGAATGTCATGTGTGCAACGTCCTTACACCGACGAGGTTTAAAAGGGAGAAAAAAAATGAAGAACGCGACCTGCCTCGGCCATCCTCGAGCTGTCAAATATTTAAAAGACATCCAACAGTGGACTCTGCCTGCCTGCAGGCCAAGCCAGGTAGCATGTGCCGTGTGCCGTGTGGCAGGACGAGAGCTCGAGGATGTCGACGACACGTTTTTGATGCAACAAAAGATGCCAAGTGTCAATTTAAACAGCCGCACACTTGGCGTTACCCAAAAAGGAAGAAAAGCGAAGGGGAAATACAAGAAAATATGCTATCCACAAAGATTGTATACCCTTTCAAACCCACATCGGTGCATCGTAGAATTTTAAAAAAGAGATGGAGTTTGAATAAATAAAATTTCCTACTATCTTGCAAATAAAATACCACTAATAATTTAATTTTATTTAGATTTGATTATTGTGATAAGATTGTAATTAACAAATTATGCTTTAATCAAGAAAATTGAAACACAATTTTTGTGAATAAACTTGAATCAAAGTTCGAACAAAAATAGCGAAACAAATTAATACTTTATCTATGATTCACACTATCAGTGCGAGCCTTCGTAAAAAATCAGGTTATCGAGGATATGTTATACAATATATGGATTCTGCCGAGACTTCTTTAATAATCTACATATTTTTTGACAAAACTATAATAGCATATGCAAAAGAATAAAATAGTAGAGCAAAAGCGAAGAGTATGTGCCAGGGGCACCTTTGCTATGCTCTCAGACTCGGAATGAGTCTAGGATTCAGATTCAGAGCTACAGCTATACCCTATCTGCAGTTTCATTCCCATTCCCACTCCCATTCGCAGTCTCATGCTCGTTCGCGTTCACGTTCTCATTCTCGTTCTCATCTTCATCCTCATTCTCATTCTCCTGTTCATCCTCATGTTCAACGTGCTTGCCTGGCACTTGAAGCAAAAAGCCAACGTTGACAGCGTTTAAGACGCTCGCTTGGGCATTGTCCTTGCCAGCCTGCAGCCTGCTCCTTGATGCCTTTTGCCTTCTGCCTGATGCCTGGTGCCTGGTGCCTTGCTTGATTTTGGCTCGGCTTGGCTGACAACGCAAGGCTTCGCCTGTCCTGGCCTGTTCCTGTTCTCGCCTGTTGTCTTTTCATATTAAATGCATTGCGAGAAAAGAATACAGAGCAAGAGAGAGAGGAGAAAATTCGATTTTTCGTCAACGGCGGCTGACAACTTCCGTTAGCAGAGCAACAATAAAAGCCTTGCAACCTCCAACCTCCGACCTCCGTCTTCCGACCTCCCATATTGCCCGTAGCCATTGCCACTGCCAGTCATTCACCAGTCATGACAGATCCCCAGCCACCAAGCTAGCTCCACTCACTCACTCACTCACTCGCTCACCCACTCTCTCAATTCTCCAACCCTTAACCTTTAGCCCTCTTCTCTTCCATCCCTTGACGTCGCCGCTCATTATGGGCGCTCATTAGGCGGCGCTCGCGGCATGTCAGTCAAAGAGGCACGACCCCAACAGCATCATTGTATGCCACCTCCACAGCCCCTCTCACAATTCTCTCCCCAATCTGTTTGTTGTTATTGTTACCAGCTGTCAACTGTCGAGCTTATCAACTTTATCAGGCAACTTGCGACATGTCACTTAGCCATTTACAGTCCTTAAGAATTGGCGTTATGTTAGCTCAATGTGCAGTTTCTAAGACTGTTAAAAATTTTTTAACATTTGCATTGCTTCAACTGCAAGTCTTTATATCGTTAATATTTCCATATTCTTTTAGATTACATTTGTCTGCTAAGTGAGCGTATAGTTAAGAGACTGCTTATTGCCCATGCACACTTAGTGGTTTTGGTCAACGTCGGAAAACCAAGCACATAATCGCTTTTAAACGGTGCAAATTTTATTTTTAATAAATTTAGCATGCAATGAAATAATAATAATTCAAATTATTTCAAAAACACACATTTCTTTTTTTTTTTTTTTTTGTAAAAAATTAGTAGTTTTATTAAACAAGCTTGCTGTTACCTAAGGGGCAACTTGGTCTAGTTTTAAATTTGAAACACACATTTCAAAACATTAAATATAAAATCTAGTTGGAATATATTCTTATTACAAACTTATTAATAAAATTGTTTTAAAGTATATTTAGTTGAGAATTTTATGACTTATACTATTGCATTTTTTTGGTAATTTAATAACTTCACCACAACTAAAAATTATAAATATAAATAAAATACCGCTAGCATATAATTTTTTAATTTTATTATTGTATCGATATTTTGATCAATATGTATATTTTCTCTAAATATACCTTCCAGAGAACTTTGACAATTGAATATTAAAATAAATATGTAATTACATTCTGCTTTATCAGTTCTGTACTTTTTCTTAAACAGACATTAGTACAATCCAAATAAGATTAATTGTCAATATACGATCCAATAATCAGAAGTTTTGCATTTTATTCAGTTATTTGATAGCTGTAATAACGATTAAAATTATTATGAGTGTATTTTTATTCCAAAAGAAATTTTAAAAAATACGCAAAATTATTTTGCTAAATAAAATAATTTGCATAATGAAAATCAATTTAATCTTTTACTGTATTATTTGCAAATAGAACGGATAAGTATGTATAAATTTGGATCTGAGTGTTTTATAAAAATATTCAGATATTTTCTAGCTTGATATGACAGTGTATTTCTCGATGGGATGTCCATTTATTAATTGCTTGTTGAATGTAAAATCATGTTGGTTCTTGGTCACGGCACATCAGTTAAGTTCAGCTTAGTTCAGTTCAGTTCGTTTTATTTGAGTTTGGTTCATAGTTTAGATGCGACTGTTGTATGTTTCTCATCATTTTCTCTGAGACGCCCTTTTTAGTATCTCATTCGCATGCTCGGCATCTGTTTCTGCTTCGGCTCTCGTTGTTGTTGTTGTTGCTGTTGCTGATTTAGCTATTATTACATGCATATTTCGTGTAATGAGTGCGATTAGCATTCTCAATGAAGTGGGGTTAACAATGTGCTCTGCATTTCTAGTTTGCCGAGCTCCCAGCTGAGTCCTCAAGTGCCTGATGCTCTCGTTGTTGTTGCTGTTGTTGTTGCTGTGTCATCAGCATAATCATCGACATCAACATTTCAAATTGAGCAACATTATTAGCTTCTCACACACACAAAGAGAGATGGTGCGAGGGGAGGCTGATCAATTGGCGCGCTTACTTATGAATTGCGTCTAGTTCAATTTCGATTCACATAATTTGCTCTCTCTCCACACAATTTCACTTTCTCTCCTTTTCTCTCTCGCTGTCACTCTCTCTCTGCTCTCTCTCTCTCTCTTTCTCTATTTCTCTCTCTCTCTCTTGCTTTTCAGATACCTCTGTCTTTCTATTATTGCGCCTGCTATGCAGCAGGCTTGCTGGTGGCAAAGCCAGGGCCACGCCCACACCCACGCCCATTCTCTTCTCCTTCTCTTCTTCTTCCCCTGCCTTCTTCTCTGTCCTTGCCGTTTTGCTAGGTGCGTTTTTAATGTTGGCTACTTTTTTGCGCTTGCTGTCGCATTTTTGCAGCGTTATCCTTTCGGGTTTGCTTCGTATTTAGACCCTGTGCAAAGAGTCTTTTCAGTTGGTCAATAGTAAATAATTGTGGCTAACAGTGTTAAAAAGTTTTTGTTTTTGGTTGCGGCTAACGATTAACGGTTACTGTTTTAACTAAAATATTGTTGGCTTATTTGATTTTTACCATAATTTGCATGTTAGCACAATAAGTACAGGGTCCCTCACCGTCGAGGTCACCCGTCTGTAGTGCGTTTTGGTCCGCTCGTTTTGGTCTCGCTTTTGGTTGGCATTTCGGCTCATTGTCTGCTTATTTTGCAGCAGTTGGTTGCCTGCTTCGATTGCCATACCCGTGTCCTCGTTCTCGTGCTCGTGCTCGTTCTCGTCCTTGTCCACGTCCTCAACGGCGTCCTTGGCCTCGCCCTCGCCTTCGCCCTCGTCCTGGTCCTGATCCGTGCGTTTGCCTCCCTTCCCCATCCCCTTCCCCATCCCGTTCCCAATCCGTTTCCCCTTCCTCTTTCCTAGTTTGCGTGCCACATTGTCCTTGTCAGCAGTTCGCAGCATCGTCTTCTGCATTTTTGTGGCCTGCAATCCACACAGAGAGGCAATTTTCGACTGCTGCTGTCTGCGTCTGGCAAGGCGACAGCAGCAACAACATGCAGGTGACACACGACCCCATTGCTGCCTCAGTGGCCTCAGCTGCCTCAGCCATGGCAGGTTCTAGGACTTGGTCTTCATCTCAGTCTCCATCTCAATCTCAGTCTCAGTCTCAGCCTGCCAGCCTGTCTGACTTTGCCATCGCTTGGCAGTTGATTTCTGTCACAGCTGCTGCTCTGATTTGTGTGTGTTGCCTCTGCCTTTCACTCTCTCACTCTCTCGCTCTTCCTCTCTCTCTATCTCTTCCTCTTTCGCTGCCTCTTTTACTTTTTGTGCTGCCTAGTTTTTTGGAGCTGACTGCTTAAAAATTTATTGCCCATACGCACCGTGCGTTAGCGTCAGCATCGCATTTTCGCATTTGCCCCTCGTAATGTCTGTGTATTTATATGATGATGCTAAACCGTTAGGTCGTTCTTTATCGTTGTCGGCATAATACACCCATATATCTTGCCCACTGGAACAGAACTGCGAGCTGCGAAAAGAAAGCGAAAATCAAAATGAAACCGAAACCGAAAAGAAACTGAAACTGAAACTGAAACTGAAACCCCAAAGATGGAGAGCCAAATGAAGCTGAAAGTTTTTAGGGCATGTATGATTTTGTTTTTTGCAACTTCTTCTGTTTCTATTTCTGCTTCTTCCTTTTGTGTTTTTTTCCAGGAAGTCGGGTACCGTTACACAGCTGATATGCAGCTACATACACACATATATTACAGTGTGATAACCGAAGGGAAATTCAACGAATACTGAAGTTGATGGTTTGCTCGTCGAACGATTTTCCCATTTGGCCGCATAGCTTTGCAGCTCTTTGAGTTTCCCTTTAATGCGATTTCGTCACAAACCGCCTTTTCCTGCACGGAGTTTTATTTCTTCCAGTCCATTCTACGCCTTTTTCTTTTTTTGGCCATCTCTTTGGCCTCTTTAATTAATTGTCTTCCTGCCCCTCTCCCTTTGCTGGCTCTCTTCTCTGCCCCTGCTCCCAATCCATAATAACCTATCTCTCAAATCCCTTTTTGCTTAGCATCCTTTCCTATCTCTCCTCTTGCGTCTTTTGATTCGTTGTTTTTCTTCATCTTCTCAAGACGCTCTTTCTCCATTCTCGCCACCCTTGTCTTCTTGTCTTTCCACCTCTCACTGCTTATCACTCTTTCTGACTCCCAGATTTACTTCCATACATATCGCCCCACCTTTCTTCCTGCCTTTCACGTCTCCTTTTCTATCTTCCACCATATTTCCGTCCCTTTCTCTACAAGCCTAACCCATATCCTGTGTCCCCGCCTGTTTTGTTTTCTCCCTGACTATCTTAACCGACTCCTCTCCCTGCCCGTCTTCAACTATTTTCAAATATCTTCTACTACCTCCCTTACCACCTCCCTTCCCGGTCCATTCAATTCTATTCTTTCTAACTCCCATTAACCCCTCTTTCTCGCTCCTGATCTCCTTTTTTACCAACAATTTCCCGTTGTTATTTGAAATTATATATTTTAATGCGTTTACTTTGTTTCATAGTCTAGTATGTTGAGCAGTTTTCATTTCGCTTTCCATCTATGCCCCTTGCCCCTTCCACTGCTCCTTGCCACCTTGCACCCTTGCCCCCTTTGGATCCAGCTGCAGTTGCGTCCGCTTAAGTTGCAGTTTTCGGTCGTTTCCGCCTGGACAACGCTCGTCCGCGCGTAGCTTGTTATCGTCGTTACAGCTCTTCAGACAAGAGATTCATCATCTTTCCACTCCCCCCCATTCTCTCTTCTTCTGTCTCTCTTTCGCGGTCTTACTCTCTTTCTCATATTGACGGAGCTCAGAGTGGTACTTGGCTGTCCTGGCCGTCATTTTGTTTGCATCATAAACAAAATGAGGCACTTGACCAATCCTTGTCATAATGTTGGCGTTGATAGTGTTGTTGCTAATGTTGTTGGTGTTGTTGTTGCTGTTGTTGTTGCAGCTGCACTCGAGCTGTTGTCGCTGTCGTTTGCTTTGTCATTTGAGCAACTGCTGCTGCCAGGTGAAGTGGATGTTGCTCTAATTAAATTGCGGCCCGCTTCATTATGCCATTGCCCAGGCACTTGAAACGTCACTATCACTTCCCTTATCCACCCAACCCTCAGAGTCTCCACATCCTGCCTCCCTGCCACGCCCCGCTGGCAGAGTAGCCCCTTTGCCATACTCAGCTTTGTTGACTGACGTAAATAAATCAAGTTAAATAATTGCCGCTTGCATTGTCATCTCGTGCTGGGTTATAAAACTTGTACAGCATGCACTGCGACTGCCCAGCACAATGGCCACGCCCACATCCACACACGCACACAAACGCACACACACGCACACACGCAAATAGACACAATGGCACGCGTCCATTCGATGGTCTGCTCTTCTCTTTGCACCGGAAGCTAAACAAAACAAAACAAAGCAAAAAACTTTTTATTTTACATTAATTTGCCACGTTGCCAGCTCCAGCTACAGCTCCAGCTCTACCCCCTGCCTCCTGCCCCCTGCCCTTTGTCCATTATCCCTTGTCCCTTGGCCCAATGACATACCCCTCTGACCTCTGACCCAGCCACAAAACAAACTACATACCTTGAAACAAAAATTGCTGTGCACATTTTCAACATAATTAAAACATTTTGCTGAGCACACACTCTCTAGCACACACAAATACTGGCACACTTGCATACACGCACACACACATGTAATGGGGGTCACTTCCTGTCGGCGCGCAACTTCCGGCCATGGCCGCTGTTTGACGTTTGGCGCCAGTTGACTAAGTTAACTAAGCACAGTTCAAAAAAGTGAAAGAGGCGAAGAGAGCAGCAGAGAGTCAGAGAATTGGCAGAGGGGTGTGGGCAGAAAGAGAGAGAGAGACAGTAAGAGGGAGAGAGAGAGGGAGAGACAGTAGGATTCTGTTTTGAATATAGCTATTTAGTACTATAACTAGCGTGTGAGTGTATTCAGTTAACTGTGAATGCCTTCGTGTTGCCACAAATAATATAGCATTTATTTACGGTATTAGACGAGTGTGAATATTCAAAACACACACACACATACGTCGCATATTGATTATTAACAGACACTTACTTATGCAAAGCTGTTGAAGTATTCAAATATTTGCAGTGAATAAGTCTTGAATACTTGTAAATACTTTGGCGCAAACCATCAAATGAATTTCGACTGTGCATATTGTATATAAACATACATACATATACTTTCACACAGACACATACACACACACTCTCACACATTCCACTCACACATTCTGCCCACAATTTTCCGGCTGCTGGCCAACAGGGGGCGACACTTTTAATGCCATTTGGCCCGCTGGCAAATGCAATTTTTTCATCTCTGTAGACCAGTATCTAATGGATAAAAGGGGCTAATAGGTTTGTGGGAATGTGGCATATATGTAACAAAATAAAATATATATTTGCTAGATCAGCATTAACAGACGAGTTAATCTGGGGTGCCACAGAAATCGCTTTCGCTTGAATTTCACGTTAATTTGTATGAAATTTAAGTGAAATTTAAGCGAAATTCATCAACTAAGAAAAAGAACAAACGCCGACGCTGCAATATAATTGTATGTTTATGTTTTTAATATTAGTGTTGGAATATCTTTTTACTATTATTATTTATTACTTAAGAACCTAACAACTAGGTCTGTCACAGTCGAGCACACTCGACTGAAACATGCTTGCTTATTTTTTGGTTCCAGGGAAAGCAAAATTTGCGCATTAAGTAAGCCATAATTGAATGACGTTTCATAAGCAGTTAGTCCTCACACTCACACACACACACTTACACTGGCGAGTAGGTGGTGGTAGGCGTGGCATGATGAATTGTTGCCTCTGTGTGTGTGTGTGTGTGTGTAATCAATTATGCTTTTTATGTCAAATGCGATGAGAGATGGTTCTGTTCTAGGTTATTGTCGCCGTGTTCTGCCAGCAACAGCAACAGCTGCCGCGACAACATTAGCGACAACGACAACAACAGCAACAGCAATAGCAACAACAACAATAATAACAACAACAACAACAACATCTAATTCAATGTCACGTGTTTATCACAAATAATAAACAAAACGAGTAACTTTCGACTTTGTCGCACATTTGTTCACAATTTCCCATTTTCCTTTTGACATTTTCAATTTAATTTGATTTGATTTTAAGTAACTTTTATTGGGGCCATTTGCATATTACGCCATCAATTTTGTGCACTATTTGGCGTGACCATCTTGATGAGCATTTTTAACTTCATCATCATTATCATCATCATCATCATTAGCTGACTTGCTTTGCGCTCTATCCTTTCATTAATTCCTCAACGCGTTCATCTTCATCTTTATGGCTTTTAAGCTTTCGCAACGCCTTTGTCCGATCCCACTCTTTTTTCCCTTTTCCCCTCTCTCTCTCTAACTCTCTCTCTCTCTCTCTCTTTCTTTCTCTCTTTATCGCGCACTTTGTTGAACCTTTCAACCTTTCATCACTTAAAATTCGAGCAAACATTTTGTGACGGCTTCGTTGCATGAAAATCTCATTTAGCCCGTTAGACAAACGCCCTGTCATGTGACATTGGCACATCGGCTTTGTCATCGCCTTGCCCTGAACTATTAGCCCCGTTAACAAAATTAGCACACACATACACACACACACACACATATACACATACACACAAACAGAAGTTGACAGGACTCGGGCATTTTTTTATTTTAGTTTTCATTTTTGAAATCGTTTCGGAATTTACTCCTTTGGCAAACGAGGCGCATCAGGACTTAAAGCAGCTTCCCGCTGACATTGCCTGTCAATTGTCAATTGTGGTCGGGCTACACTGTCACGGCACAGTGGGTCAAGGGCCAGTCACTCTGCCATGAGCACTTGAAAGGGTCGAGGGAAGGGTCATAGTTCAATCAATATAGCCCCTACGAAGTACGAACACGAGCACGAGCACTTAAGTGTTTGTCAACGAGATAGATTGTTTACTCAACTAATTTGTATTAATTTTTAATCAGTCTTGCACCACTGTGCGCGGGCCATGCCTATGGCAAGCGAGAAAAGCTGAAAGAAATACGAACTTTAAAGCTGTCGGCGTCTGTTTGCAGTATGACAAGGACGACGTGGCCAACGACTAGAAAAAAAGTCGACGCTCAAATGTTTTTGTCATTAAGATTTTGCCACGTTGGCCTCCAGTTCTTTCCCCTCCCACTCCCCCTCATTTCCTCACCAACATTTTCACTCCGCTCTGTCATTCTACGCTTTGTGCTAACGGATTTGTCAAAGGCATTAAGACGAAATCTCGCGCAAACTGGGCATCAATCATGGGAACACACACACACACGAAGTGAAAGCAGAAGAAAAAGATGAAGAGGAGGAGAAAGAGAAGAACAAGGACAAGCACAAGAATAAGAACAGAACGCCAGCATACAATGGCTCGTATAGCAAAGGACTCGCCGCCAAAGTATCCATCTTCCAAGCAAGGCAATTTTTTTTATTCCTCTCCAACTCTCCACTTGTCCTCTCTCTCTCTCTCTCTCTCTCTCTCTCACGCCCTCTCCCTTTGTCTCTCTATGTGTGTGCTGTTAGTTGTATTAGAGTGTTTCTGCCACATGCTTAAATCCAAGGTGAACAAAAACTTAGCTTTTAAGCTATCCAACGGATTTACCCGAAAAACAATCAACTTTTGTCGAAGCTCTTAAAGCAATATTAAACTTTCATTATGTTTCGGCTGATGAATCGAATTTAGTTACATTAGTTGCATAAATCTTAAATTTAAGGCAATTCACAAAATCAGGTTTAATTATATGAGGCTGCCAAATTAATTATAGAAATCATAGTCAAATTATTGTGATTAAATGCCAGGTATAATGATGAAATGTTTATAAATTGCAATAGACTGTTTGATTTTATTATTATAATGGAAGCATTTTATAAATGAAGAAAGATACATAGGAAGAAGGAAGAAATTCAATGCGCTTTTGTTAAGATAATAAGAATATGATTGAGATCTAGTATTAACTGATTTCAGTTTCAAAATTGTAAACCTATGATCTAATTATTGAATCAATTGTAAACGAGGTAGTGTCCGAAATGTTAAAATCTACTTTAATTGGTATTTTTTTAAGAAAAAAATAATATGCATTAAGATTAAGCTGAAAGAATTTTCATCTCGTCTAAGTTATTTTAAAACAATTTTAATACCAATTAACTAATCAATAATCATAAGTTCCTTAAAACTTGTAGCACGAGGATGTTAAATAAATAAATTAAAAAAAAAAAGAATTAAAAATAAATTTCTTAGGCGCAACTAGCATGGTCTCTAGTTGAAAGATGACTATTAAAATCATTCCAAAAGGAAATTCAGACTTATCGACAAATCACTTTTGAGTTTCCCTTTTGGCATTATTAAATTATTATCCTTTTGCAGCTTCGCACTCCGGAATTGACACACACATAATGTAATTATAAAGTTGTAAAGGTGAAACTCCTGATTGCAGTTTAAATCGTTTTAGCACTCGGATCTTAATATGCTTTGAAACTAACTCCTAAAGCGATTATCATACTATAATTGACAAGTTCAAAACGCTTTGTGTGTAGAAACTGGGGGAGGGGTCAATCACATTGAGAGCTTTATTTTTGATTGACACGCAACTTGACACAGTTATCATCGTTTTGGTTTGGTTTGCTTTGCTTGATTGTGTTTGTTGTTGTTGTGTTGTTTTTGTTGTGTCGATGGTGATATTATGGCTGTGGTTTTGTTGTGCGGTCGCCTCTGGGTCGGATTTTGCAGATTTGCAGCGCTTAAATGGAAATTTTCAATTCACTTTGACACTTTATGACAAACTTTGGTTTTAACAAACCGAAAAAAAAACAATAAAAAAAATTGAAATTCGGAAAAAACAGAAACACCTATGAACTGACATGGGAGCGGCTTTATTGGCGCATTGATGTGAGCTTTATGGCAGCTTTAATGCCACGACGCCTGTCAGACGCAATGCCTCCCTAACTCCCTTCCCCCTGCCCTGCCCTGTCCTGCACAATCACCACTCCCTCATCCGCCCAATCCACCCTCTCCATGTTGTACCTTTAACAATCTCCTGCCCATTTCAGCAGACCAATTTCGCAAATGCTGTCAGCACTTTTTGGCTAGCATGTTTTTCTCTACATAAACATCTATACAATTCTACTTATACCGCATACACTAAGAGAATTAAATAAGCATATTTGAATTTAAATTATCAATTGAATTTCTTATGTACGTATACTAAAGATTCCTAAGTATTTTAAATATAAAGTTTTATAATTATTTATTTTTCTATATATGATCTCTTTATTTTCTAAATTTCTTGCAATTTTTGTAATCTTTATAAATTTTTAAATTTGACCGTAAGCAAAAAACAATCAACTACAAACAATAAATTGGATTTAAGATAAAAATATAAATTAAGTTTTTTCAGTCGAAATTGGCTTTCCATTTCCAAAACTTAGTTTATAAGCAAAATGTCTCACAATTGATTTTAGGACCTAGTATTTCCTTCGGTGTACTTATGCAGTAAGGTATACATATATTTGTATGTGTAAATATATTTTTTGGGTTTTGTCAGCTGCCAGCAGCACTTAAGGCCCAACAAAAAGCAGCGCTATGGCCTAGCAAGGTGTTAAGCTGCCAGAATCTGGCCTGGAGTCGCAGCCTGCCCGGCCCATTGGCTCGTTCGTTGGGATGCCTAGGATGCCGACTACTTCTGCTTCTCGGCCCTACCAATTTTCCCTACCACTCGACCTCCCTATCTCCCTATCTGCCGCCCTATCCCCTGTCTCCCTGCTGGCCTCATCATTTTGCGAATAAAGTCACGTTTTGCTTATTTAACATTTCGTTGATTTCGCGAGCGAAAAACTGCCCGACAGCAAGTGACGCTTTACCCACCCCTTACCCTATGCCCCCTATGCCCCCTATGACCCCTCTCCCCCTCTCCCCCTTTCAGCCTTCCCTGGATATTGCCTTGGCATGATAAAATGTCGCCCTGCTCTTGCCTCTTGCCCATGTCTGAGCGCATTTAAAGCCATATGGCTCTTTGATAAATCTCTCTTGATGATTACTCACACCTATTTGCACAGTTATTCATTTATTCGTATGGGTGTGCACTCATTTTGCATTTTGACTGCCATTCATGAACGAGCAGCCGTGAATAGACGTGAAAATAGTCATGAGCAGTCGCAGTTTAATAATTTTCCCAAATATATTTATGAATGCACTCGAATTTGAATTCGACGATTACTCCAATATACAACTGAATCATAGGTGCTTTCACAAATACTCATGAATGCATTTATGAATAAATTCCAAAGTAATGTCTCAGCTGCGTTTGTCTACTTTGTGGTCTGTTCCAGTTTTTACTAGTGATGCAAGCTCAAAATTATTCATGAGTATACCCACAAATATTTATAATTCCATTCATCAATAGATTCTTAAATTATGGTGTACCTAATTTTATTGGATGGTTGCAATATATCATGAATATGATTAATATCATTTACAGAGGCACTCATGAATACATTCATGAGATCCCATGAGTATACTCATTTACACTAATCTTACAATTGCACTTGTTTCCATCGACATTTTAATAATTAATTCGCTCTTACCATAAGTTCGCAAGTATTTGTGAGTATTTGCGGGTACTCATTACGTTCATGAAAACATTCTTGAGACCCTATGAGTATACTTCATTTATTTACACTTCTTTTACAATTACGCTTGCTCCCTTCGACTTTGCAAACAGTAATGACGAACTCACTCATTCACTCACTCACACCAAAAGAGTCGCACCTTCTGTTTCCACTCCCCACTTTCTGTCCCTTTTCTATATCCTCCGCTTAGGCTTCTGTTGTCCCTTTTAAGCCGCTAGATGGCGCATTGAAAACTTAAAATACATTTGCCTTCAATTGGGCGTGCGTTGCATGACTTGCGGCGCCATTGTAAAAGTTTTTGGCCAAGTTTTCTTAAGGTGGCCAACAGAAGGCTAAAACGGATTTGCTAGCCGTTACCAAAGAGAGTGGGAGGTAAGTTGAGAGACTGAAGACAGAGACAGAGGGAGAGCGAGAGCGAAAGCGAGAGAGAGAGAGAGAGAGTAACGGGTTCTCCTTGCTAGGGGCGAGGATTCAACAATGAACTTTTAAAGCGCCTTCTGTGGCTCACCGCATCCCATGTGTGCCTGTGTGTATGCGTGTGAGTGTGTGTGAAATGGCCAAGTGCTGTGGCAAGTGTTGCAAAACGGGCAATCGAGCGGCAGCTTTCGTCCTGATCCTGTAGACTGATGTGTGCCATGTGCCTTTTGCCAGTCGGCACAACATTTCACTCTTTTAATTTTCGCTACATTTTGTTTCGTTTTATATCTTCTATTTTTTCGCCAGCAAATTGCGTTCGGCCACATAGACAAATACATAATAACAATGGACGCACAACAGCAACAACAGCAACAACAGCAACAACAATAACAACAAATATTATGGCCAGGACAATCAAAAGTGGCAACCACAAGACCAAAACAAAACAAAGCCGAACAAAACGGCCGTTGCCCAGCGGCGAAACACAGGCAACAAAATGATGAGAAATACGAAAGCTCAGGCAAAGGCAAGTATCCAAGAGAGAGACGCGATGAGGAAGGGGATGGGGAAAGCGAGAGAGGAGAAGAGAAGCTGGCTGGTTTTCTCTTTGGCTGGCTGACTGGAGGGAAGTGGAGTGGAGTGGAGTGGGCGCTCGTCTGGTTGGTAATTTGGGCATTTTGCTGTTGGGCCACACACAAACACACACATGTATATATAACACAAACAAGCAGCACACACACACACATATATATATTTGTAAACATGTACACACTCATACACACACAATAAAGAACTCAATTGCAAGCTATTTGCTTGAAAAGTTTTACCCAACTGGCTGCCCATTTGCAACTGACTTTTACAGCCTATAGCCGTCGACACCCCCCCTCCCCTTCCCTGTCCACTGGCCATTGACCAAAGACGTTTGTTGGGCATGCAAAATAGTTGAAAAATTTAAATAATGTCGACAACGTTGTGGGGCAAATAATTCATTAAAAGAATATCAAGTGTTAATATTCACACAATTTATAAAATAGAAAAGGAAAGACGCCAATGGCGTTGCTTTCCCTGGTCCCTCTTTATCCCCTCCCCCCAACCTCCCTCCCTCCCTCACTGTGTGGAGGTGTGTATAGTGTGTGTGTGGGTAAACTAAAAGCTGTGGCCTCCATTTGCACCCCGGGGCATTTGTACACAATTTTTGAGCTTCAGTTTTTTACAGACCAAAAGTTTTGCGCATTGCGAAACATTTTGTCCCCATTGGTAATTGAGAATTAAGTGCCCGAAGGGTGCCCAATGCTGTTATCGATAAGTTGATGTGCTACGGCGTATTTAGAACTATTCTCGTACTTTCAGGGGCCATTGTATTAGACTGACAGCCAAGTGCGGCGGATCTATGCCAATCGAATCGATATTAAGTTAAGTTAAGCTAAGTAATTTTCGACTTTACTTTAAAATTGTTATTGGCTTCGGAATGCCTACATTGTTTTTAACAAAAATTAAAAAAACTTAGCTGATGGTATTATCGATAAGTTAGACAGACTTCAAAGTCCTTAAATTGGCACAGATATGAACAGTTGTCTCGGAATCTTTTTATTAAACTCGGCTAATTAAAAATGAAGAAAAGGAAATGTAAAAGAATTTATATAGTTAGTTTTCTTGTCTTATATTTTGATAACTTCATTACCAAAGTGTAAAGTAAAGTTGAGTACAAAATTACTAGTTTATAAAAAAGTAGAAGTAGATGTGACTTTAATGGCATTAGCACTTATATTGGTAACTGTTTGGACAAATCTGTGCTTAAATCGCCGCTATGCGTTTTGCATGCAAATTCGCAAAGTGTTCGGGGACGGAGGGAAATGGAAATGGAAGAAGGAAATGCCAAAGGGCAAATACATAGATGAGAAGCACAAAGTACTGAAAATGTGAGAAAAGTACTTGATGGTCGGTATTTGGGTGTTTACAATTCAGTACTCAGCACTCGGTATTTGGTACTCGGTGGTCGCTATTTGCATTCGGCATGTTCAAATGCGATGCTATCGCGACTCTGTCTGAAAGTGACACGTACATGTGCTAATTCACGCTCACACATACACACACACACATGCACACGCACACACAGTTACAGTTAAACAGACAGATAGAGAGAGCGAGAGACAGACATACGTTCGGTAGTTGAGTAACTCACTAACTCAAATGCAGACACGTAAACATATGAAAAAATAAAGAAAGGAAACGAGCGCGCACATTGCGCATACGACGCGTTGCACATGTAAAATTATCATGACTTATTATTATTAATATATATTGCAGCTGCTTAAGCTGTGCGACAGCAGCAACGACTCTATATATTATAATTTAGTTACTAGACTTACGCGGTTGTGATTAAACAAAGTATATTCGAATGTATATTACGTATACGTAATGTGTAATACGAATATGTAATGAATAAAATTATATAATACTTAATTAGCTTTAAGTATTAATAGTTATGTTTATATTCAGCTCATATTAACAGCAGGTGCACTTTTCTAATCTACTCATATATTTCACTTTTGTCAATTTTACTTTTTCGTTATTTTTTTAAGTGATATAAATAATGAGTCTTACTTATATAACACACTTTGGTATGCATGTTCCCAACATCTGCTATATTCTTTTAGTAGACTTAGTAGCTCTTACAAAAGATACACAGTTAATTAAGACCAGCTGAAATCTTAGTTTTAATTTATAAATGTGAAAATTGTTTTAAAATGAATCCCTTGAAATTGAGCTCCTAAATGAATATTGATCAGATAGTTGGTAAAATTAGAAAATTCGTCAGATATTTTAATTGACGATCTTTTGAATACAAAATCTTTTAATTTCTTATTATATCACAAAACGAAGTCAGTTTTCATATTCTCTTATTTGAAATTCAACTTAAAGTGTCTGGCATATGGATTCCCATTAAGGCTTATGTTTTACATAGAAATCAAGAAAGTGCTACGTTTTCATCTTTGTTTTCTGTGAATATTCTTATGTTCGATGGGCTAAGGCAAAAAGCTTTTGGTTTCCTCTATGAGGTCATCAATTTGTTGTTTTAGATTCTGCTTAAACCATCATCATCATCATCAGCATCATCATCATCATCATCATCATCATCATCAGCATCATCATCATCATCATGTTCACCTGCTGCTCGACTGTCAATTGCAATCCATTGGAAGCCCCAACTCCATGTGTAATCATCACAACGCATCGTTGCTATCTCAGCATTTTTTTCTCTTTCTCTCTCACTCTTTCTCCGATTTTTTGTTGTAGTTCTTATAAAGTTGTTGTTGTTGTTATCTGCTTTAAATGAATTTTATTTGTATGTCGGCGTGTGAATGTCGTGTTGCGCTGCACATGACAAATGTGATGAGCGCCTAAAGAGGAAGACACCGCATCATTCTAGTCTCTTCTCTTCTCCCTCTTCCTCTCCCGCTCCCAATGGCATTTTGTTCCCCCTTTCCATAATAGACGAGATTCCTTCTTTGCTTCTTCATGGTACGTGAGCGCACGTCGCATGCTGGAAATTGAGTATACGACATGTTGTTCCCCAAGCAGATCCTTGGCAATTCGCCAGCTCCTTTCCCTCTCTCTCTCTCTCTCTATTCCTTTCTCTCGTTTCTCTCTTTCTCTCTCTGTCTCTTACTCTGTGTGCTCGCATTAATTATTGTAATTAGAAAATTTTTCAGGCTCTGCTGAGTCAAGAGCCGCGTTGGCATTCAAAATGCTTTTGCTTTTCAATTTTCATTTTCGCTGAGCGGCCATCAGTCAGTTTGCAAAGTTTAGTTGAGCTCCTTAAGAAAACTGCTTTTAATTTTATGTTAAATTAACCCTTAAATCACACACACACGCACACGTACACACCTATATATTTACGCATTGAACTCAGTCAAACAATGTGCAAATACATTTTCGAGTAACTCAGAGTAAACATTAAGTGAAGTTGTCTTTGTGCTGTCGCCTTTTTGTTGTTGTTGCTGCTGTTGCTGTTGTCGCAGCTCAAATTTCAAATTGCTTACTTAAAGCAATAAAGACACAGCAAAATTCAAACACAAACACGCACACACACACACTAACACTGATGAAGCACTCAGGCAAAAACAGCGCCAAATAAAGCAAAAAAAAAAAAAAAATTGAAAAAAAAAGGAAGCGGCAAAAGAAAGCAATGAAAGCAAAGTAAAAAGCAAATGACAACAAACATACTAACTGTACACTGAGTGGCAGCCACATCTCTTCCTCTTCCTTTTCCACTTATTCTTCATCATCAGCTGCCGCTCTGTCTTCCTCTCTTCCGCTCTCCCTCTCTCTCCTCTCTTTTGTCTCTGTCTTTGCCTTGTTGACGAAAATTTGAAAGCGCTTTTTGAGGCTCGTTTTCGGTTCACATCCAGAACTTCTTCTTCTTCGTTACCCTAACCAAGTCAGAGTCCAATGCCATTTCTCAGTCTCATTCTCTTGCACTCAATAACTGTCTCCATCTCTGTCGCCGTCGCTATTTCTCTTTCTGTTACTCTTTATTTGGTTGCTGTCTCTGTCTCCATCTCATTCTCAGTTTTCTCAGTCTCTGGTGTCGCTCTTAATGTCGCTGCCAGTTTTCAGTTGTTGTTAACGTTTTGTTTTTGACTGCTTTTTGGGGCCACTTGCTTATGCTGTTTATATAATAAATGTTACAATTTGTGTTGTTGTTGTTGATGCAGCGCGTAAATATTGTTTTAAATTTCTTACAGGCCGGCAGCAAAATGAAAATGTATCCAAAAACAAAGACAAAGACAAAGCCAAAGTTAAAAGACGGCAACAACTACAAAAAAAAAATAACAACAACTATGAAAGAAACCCGTAGATAAATGAACTTAGTTGCCAGTGCGTGTGTTTTTTTGGCCGACAGTCAGTGGGCGTTGATAGAAGAGGATGGAGGACGGAGGACGGAGGGGCTGAGTGAGGCGTGCCAGCAGTTAATAGTCTACGGCCAAAAGCAAAGGGGGAGGGGAAGCTCAAGCTGTGCCTTGGGGAGGGGTAAGTAAAAGTTTTTGATTTGTGTGTGTTCAACACACACACGCACACACACACATATGTATAGACACGCTTATTGAGAGACACACATGCACACACATGCAGTGAAAGTAACAACTTTCATTTCAATTTTTTTTTTTTTGGGATTGGGGCAGGAGCAGAGTGGAAACAGGGCCATAAGAAGCCCCATTTTGTGGATGGCCTGCTGCTGGGTACTTAAAGCCACAACTAGAAACATGCTGAACCAAAAAAAATCAAATGAAAGTATGCCTAGCTTAAAAATAGGCAGACTATTAGATACTCTAGAAAAGCGTAAATCACTTTTGTTTGAGCCGCAATTTAAAAATGACAAATGGCATTAAGAAATCGGACGATAGTATCGATATAAAAGACAACCTTGTTTGAAATTAAACAATTAAAAAATTCACTTTCATGCTTCTTGTGCATTTTAATATACATTTTATTCAAATTCTGCAAATGTAAATGTTAATTTTCGCCTTAATGGGGAACAATAGTATCGCGATACTATCGCAAGCATAAAACGAAACGAGTCTCTTAAATTCTAAACAGTAAGACAGTGGGACAGTAGAACAGTGGAACAAGGCTATATCAACTAGTCTCTTTTAGGGCTCTTACATAAATTTGCATAGCTTTATAGCGAATAAATTGTTATATACATAGAGCTTATGCAGGGTATTAAATATGGAACGCATCGAGTCGAAGCTTTAATACTCTTTAAAGTGAAATCAGGCTGAAATTAAACACATTATTGAAATGTTGTGCGAGGACTTAATGAGCGAGTTCCAGAGAATGGAGGCAGACAGAAGTCTAAGCTGATCAAGAATTAATACTCTTTTGTGTACTTATGACTGTAAGTAGATGCCTGACAGAGTTCACAACGCAAGGCGTAACAATTGCTCTGAACAAGAGTATAAAAACCAAAGTAACAAACGGCAAACGAGACTAGGACAAGTCAAAACGTTTTGGCACACACACACACACGCACACGCACAGACCGAGTGAAGGAAAGAGAAAGAAACAGAGAGAGAGAGAGAGAGAGAGCGGCTTTGTAGCCAATGTTTTCATTGGATGAGAAGGGGAAATGGTGCGAGGGATGCCCTTTTGTTTTCTAAGGCTTATCTTCATAATGTGAACGTCGCCGTTGCCGTTGCCATTTTCTCTGCTGCCGTCTCTTTTGCTCCTTGTAAAAGTAACTGATAGCAGGCAACAACTTTTGCCAGGGCACACACACACGCACACATATATACATACATATATACAGATAGAGATAGACACAGACGTATGTATATATGTACATATGAGTATTCATATGTGCTCTTGTATTTTGTAGCATACTTTTGTGCGCCAGCAACTTTAATGAAACGCCAAAGCGCAAAACTTTCGCTTTACGTTTTGCTGGCTGATAAAGTGCCTGCATCAGTATATTTATCGCACATAAGCACACACACCCACACACACACACATTCGTTCTGGCAGCTGCATTGGACAGCAGTTCCAGAACCCATGTCTGTGTTCTCCGCATCCTGCCCATTGATTTTGAAGCATAGATTTTTCAGTCAGATCTGCGCCTATCGCCAAATGGCCTAATCATTGCTCTGATATCTCACTATCTCTCTCGCACTCATTCTCCCTTTCACTCTCTCTCTCTCTCTCGGCCTGTGTGCTTTTGAGTTTCACAGTCACTTGACTTTTGATTTGTGCCGATTTGATGCGTTCCAAATTGCAACATTTTGCGAGGCAACTTGTCAAGCGGAACATATTGTCCGCTGAGCAAGGATGGAAAACGCTAAGTCTGAATGACAAACCAACGATAATATTCTAAAATTACCAATTCATTACCTCAAAAATACTGATTCAAAAATTAATATGTATCACAAAAACTCAACTGTAGAAATGTTTGCTATATAAATGTTTTAATGTAAAAGATAACAATTTAAATACTAACAAGCTGAAAAGACTATAGTCGAGCTCCCGACTTTAGGATACCCGTTACTTATTTAAATAAATTTAAAACATTATTTATTGAATGCTTTAAGGCACTTGCACATTGCTGATCAGGAATATATACAATTAATGGGGTCGGAAATGCTTCCTTCTCCCTGTTGCATACATTGCAACGAATACAATATACCCTTTTACTTATTTTTTAAGTAACGGGTATAAAAAGTACTAGGCAAGTCAAACTCCTTTTAAGTAAACTTAATGTACAAAGTGTTAATAAATGTGATAAGGGCAGAAATAATTTTATTTGAAGCTTACAAAATTAACTACAAATAGCTAACTAAAATTTTGAATAAAATTATCAATCGTCACTACAAATTCCCAATACTAATACGTTTTGATCCGATTGGGCTTTTCTGGATTTTATCCAATCCTTGCACCCAACGCTGGATTTCTTTAACACCCCCTGATTATCACAATTTTAATATTTAATTTGCTTATTTTTTCCTTTCAACTTAAATTTAAATGTATATATAATTCATAATTATATAATATCATATTAAGTTCTTTATTTTATTTATTTTATTTTTATTTTATTAATGAAAGTAAATAAGTACGTACGTACAAAAGTTAACTTTTGTAAAAATACCAAAGAGAGTGGGAGGAAGAGAATTACTTGTATTGTAGAAATAAATAGCAGAAATGCCATACGAAATTCTTGCAAAAGTTTTTGCAAAACCGCAAAACAATGCATCGACAGCTGATGCGGCTTAGAAACAAGTAGTGGCAGAAGATGCACATGATGCACCGTTGTGGGTGTGTATGTGTGTGTGGGACGTGAAACCCTTTAGCACACTTTTGGACTTAGTGTGACGGACTTGGCGCCTTTGGAATGTTTCCGCTTAAAACTTTTGGCGCACAAGTCGCGAAGGGGGAGGTGTAGTGGGAGGGGATATGTGTTGGCAGTCAGTCAGCTTAGTGTGGCAAACAAAAGCCCGTCACAAGTTACAGCCAACGACAGCCGACAAAAGGACAGATAGACAACAGGTAAACAACAGACGGACAGACAGTCGCATTCATTCAACGCTTAACGCGACTCTAAGTCTTCTCTGCTGCAGCTGACGTCGCAGTCGCAGTCGCAGTCTGCGTCGCAGTCCACTGCACTGCATTAGCATTAGCCACTGGACGCCGCCAGCTCTTGCAACACTTAGGAAATTGAATTTCCCTCCGAACCAAGTTGCAAGCTGTTGGCAGATGTGGCACAAAGAGAGGGGAGAGGAGACGAGGGATAGAGGCATGACGCAAGGGGAGTGGTGGGGGAGCGGGGGGTTGGGTCAGAGAGTGAGGTTAAACAACAGCCCAAAATGCGTGCGAACAAGTTGCAAACTTTAAACGGTTTTCAGTGCGTTGAATGCCGCTTGTCGTTGCAAATTGCTGATATGGCAAAAAACAGAAGAGAAGCAACTCAAAGAGAGAGAGAGAGAGAGAGAGAGAATGCGACTCGTTCTTATCTGTTTGCCCCAAGTGTTGACCAGGCGAACCAGAGGGAGAACACAGTTTCTGGGAGGGCGGGAGGTAGCATGCCACATCAAAAGTCACTCAGCGCCCCGGCGAATGAAAATTATTTTAAAACTGTCTTCAAGTTGCCTGTCAACGTGATTGCCAGGGGGTCACCGTTACCGTCACCGTCACAGGGTTATCTTCCTTCCTTTTCTTTCCTTTTTTTTATACTTTTGTTTCTGCTTCTTTCTGTTGTTTTTTGATGTGCAGCGAGGGCGGATTGAGGGATTGAGTGGGAGTGCCGGGTACGTGCCGATTCTGATGTGGCATCGCATCGCATCGCAGCGCGCTGCTTAATTCCCTTTTCGTCTGCCTTATAATTGTATTTATTTTCATTATTTTAAGCTCCCTCGCCCTGTGCACGTGGCGACAAATTGAATTTGAAATTGAAAACCAAAAAAAAAAAAAAGTAACATGCATAAAAAGATATGTAGATGTATATGAGCTGAAAGTAAATGCGACAATTATTTCCGATTCTAATACAGTGGCTCACAGCTTATTTCAGCCAGCACAAAAAGCAACTTAATTAGAAAGTTTCAATTACAACTAACTAAAATACAAACCTAATCAAAAGTATTCACAGAAAACTAAAGTTATATCAACTCATAATTTTAATATTGTAAAAATTACTGGAAAATTGTTGAGTGTACCCCAGGGAAATAAGTACAGTCGAACTTCCCTAACTTGAACTTCCCTAACTCGAATTTTTTCTAACTCGAACAAAATCGAGTGGCAATAGCGAGCAAATTTCATACAATTCTGATTCCCTAACTCGAAGTCTCCCTAACTCGAACTTTTTTCTCGGATAATGGTGATTCGAGTTGGGGAAGTTCGACTGTATATGTGATGTATATGTGAAAGATTGATGCAGATTTCTTATAATAATCATATCATTCAATTTCCGTTTGAATGGCACAAAAATTTCTGTAACCCATTAAGTACCCATGGAAAATCTATGAGTTTTGTAAAAGTTTTTTTTTCTACTTTTTTTCTCGATTATTTTCATAAAATATTTTGATGCAAAAAACTTCTTCAAACAATTCTAAGAGCGACTGCAAAAAAAAACATTTTTACAAAAATTCTAAATATTTCATGGGTACTTAATGTGTCAAAGAAATTTTTGTGTCATTCAAACGGAAATTGAATGATAAGATTATTATAAGAAATCTGCACAAATCTTTTGTATTTTTAACAAATATATATTTTTTTTGAATAACTTCATCCACATACTATGTATACTTTTTTCACTGGGTGTATGTCAATATCAACTTTTTTAACTTATATTCTCGATTTTTTAAAAAAAATGTTTTAAATGCAAAAAGTTTCTCTAAACTATTATAATAGTAACTGATATAATAATGTTCAAAAAATTTTGGCTAGTATTTATTTTGGTTTTTTGTATGGGA
Organism: Drosophila recens; assembly: GCA_037043495.1. Classification (NCBI taxonomy): domain Eukaryota; kingdom Metazoa; phylum Arthropoda; class Insecta; order Diptera; family Drosophilidae; genus Drosophila; species Drosophila recens. The sequence goes on along the minus strand of JBAMBJ010002657.1, from coordinate 32,829 downwards.
TGATCGCAGAAAAGTTTTGTATAAAAAGGTGGAAAAAGTGGCTAAAATATATATTATTAGCAATTTTCAAAATATAATAAAAAAAATATGCGATGAGCCTTTAAAATACTATTTTGCGTTGAATATGTCTGCTCAATCGCTTGTTTATACATAGCGTATTTCACAGACATTAATGCGATAGAATACAATACCCAGGTGAGTATAAATATAGAATTGAAATCAATTAAAAGTGAAGCAAATGCAGATTGTTTCACAGCTGTGGGCGAGTGGGCGTGGCACATTCCTTGATTGCTTTTGTTTTCAGCCCCATTGTAAAAGCGCAATTCAATGAAAATACTTTTGGTGCTAAAAATACTCGAAACAAAATGACCGTCAGCTGTGTAATGCAATATCTCGATTTCTTGGTTGCATTTGTTACATCAAAAGTACTAAAAAATACTTGGTATGATGATGCTGATGATGATGATGATGATGCTGATGGCAAATGATGATGTGGTGTGGAATGCGTGGGAGTGACACTGTGATTGATTTCTGCTCTTGCAAGGACACAACCACAGCAGCAGCTGCTGTTAGGCTCTCCCTCCTTCTTTCTCTCTCACACACAGGCACTCTCTCTTTCTACTCTCTATTGCTCTGTGATGCTCAAGGACACGAGTCTCGCTCAAATTGACGGGCTGCATAACACAACGCAACGCAAGGAGGCGTCGCCCTCGGCGCCAGGACAAGCGTCAGTGTCAGCGGCCTGGCTAATTGGACGCTTAACAACATGGCCACTGAGCAGGAGGAGGAGAATGAGGAGGCCAGGACAGTCGACAGTTGACAGGACATAGCTTCATTGCCAGTCAATAGGCTGGGCTGGCAGCAAAGCGATCCCAAATAAGTGTGCTAAGCTCTCGGCCAGCAAAAAGTAATTATTTTTGATTTATGACTGGTGTAGCCAAACGGCTGCATCAAGTGTTCTTCCCCTTCCCCTTCTCTCTTTCTCTCTCTGTCTCTGTTTCTCTGGTGACTGGCTGTGTCCCCGGGTTGGTCCACGTCATTTGCGAACGATGTCAACGCATGCATAAAACATGCGCCCGAAATCCCCACCGTAAACTTATGACAGACAACAACAAACATTACGCGACACACAACTTACAACTATGCAAATTGCGCGCTTTTAGCTGGCACAAAGCAAAGTCAGCTGAGATGCGACGTCGAAGTCGGGGGAGTTGTTGCAAATATTCATAAGTGCCAGGTAGACACACAACAACAACAACAACGACGACAACAACCATGCGGAAGTTGCTATCGCATTATAAATTACATACATGAGCGAAGGCGACAACGCTGTGTATGCGTAATGTGACGATAGGCAGAAACTATTTTAATTATCGTCGCATAAAATGCGGCAACAAAGTTGCAACTTAACTGCATTCTGTATTCTGTAGTCTGTAAACTGTAAGCTGGGAACAGGTGACTGGGTTAAGGGACGAAGCTGAGCTCCTGCACATTGCAATTTTAAGCTCAAAATGTGGCATGTTTATGCGCAAAAAAAAAAACAAACATTTTTTTTGGCCAAAAACCACCATCAAGTCTTTACAGGCAATAGCAATGGAAACTTAAAGTTATATCAGTTTGAATTCTGCTGATAATGATTATAACAATGCCAAAGCCACAAGTCCAAGCTCTTTTTGTAAAGCGAACTTTATTTATTCTAGTCCAACATCCGAGCTATAAGGATTTCCTTATAATTTAATGCACTAGTCACAATCTATTGTTTTGTTTTTTTAACAATTCGAGCGAAATTAAATTTACCACCTCATGTATTTGTTTTAACATAAACTAAGTTAAAGAAAGCTATCAAGATGAAACACATTATCTGCATACTATAAGTTTACATAAAAAAATTCAATAAGAATGTAAAAATTATAATGTAAATACTGCCATTAGAACTATAATATAATATTTTTCTTTCAACTGTTCAAAGTGATTTGCATTTGTTAATTTGGGCCAAAGTTCTATATTTATGATGCAATCGTGCAATAAGGCAATTTATCACTGTGCACAAATAAATCATAGATGGTTAGACAAAATGCGATTTATATTATTATTTCAGATTATCGTTCCAGTTCGAAATGATTGATTGAAGTATGTTTTTTTTTTTAAATTTCGTTCTTCAATCAAATATTTTAAGTTATTTTCTTGTTTTATAGCAGAATAATTTTCATTATATTCATTAAAATTGTAATCTTGAATACCAACTTCAAAAAGCATAGCTGCTTAAATTAGACTAAACTATTAAACAACTTAATTTATTGGTTCTCCTCCGTGAACCAAGCATCAAACGACAAACATCAAATTAAACTCAAGCACTTCCAACATTTACATAAATACAAAAGACTTTTAAGCAATCTGTTTAATAAAGCAATATTAAGATAACATTTTAAGATAACTTTTAAAGCAAACAAGCTTCTCACGAAGTGAAAATACAAAATGTAAATACATAAAAGCGAGTGTCATGTGGGGAATAATTTGCAATGTAGATAGATAATCGATTAGAAAGGTTACCCTAATCTACATATGTCATGTAAATATTGCAATGTTAGTTAATATAATAGAAAATGTTTATGCGAATACGAGAATTCGGTTTGAGAGGGTTAAATAAAAAAAAGAAATATAAGGGGAGATCGTGTATGAGAAGCAAACAAAATGTGGCACGGCAATAACGAAAACGACTGAAAAATGACATTTGATCGATAAGAAAGATTAAACAGCGCAACCCCAGCACACATTTCTGTGGAACGATGTAAAAGAGAAGAGGGGAGAGAGGAGGAGGGGAAGGAGAGGGAGAGGGAGAGGGAGTGGGAGTTAGACTGAGTGATATACGAGCTTGTGCACCTGTTTGTGTCAGTCACCAGCTGAGAGGCAGAACTCTGAATCCCAGTTAGCAGTGGCAAAGTAAATAAAAATCCAACTAAATTGAATTTCGCAACACATTTCGTACGATATTTTGCATATGCCAACAGCCACACCCACACACTCGCACCCACACATACACACACACACACACACACACACGCGCACACAGAGTAACAGTAACAGTTGCCATTTTGTTTGTTGCTGTTTTGTATTTTCTCTATATTTTCTTCATCTTTTTTTTTGTTTTTTTTTTTTTGCTGTTGATATCGTTGTTTTTGTTTAATTTATCGACATATGAGAATCTACAACTCTTTTGTTTGTTGTTACCGCTGCTGCTGTTGGTGTTGGGTTTGCATGCAAATTTTGTCGGTCAGCTGAGTTTTTTGAGAACCATTTGGTCAGCAGTACTCCGTGACACCCCCGACAGCCCTCGACACCCTTTGGGCACCCCTGGGTAACCAGGCTCCCTCCTTTCCCGCCGGGACCGTCCGTCAGGACTCTTTGAAAACCGCAAACTTGCCGAGATTGAAAGCAATTTCAGGCTGCCATATGCCATATCGGGGCCAGAAGCATTCTCACTCATATGGTAAAGTAACTCACAAAGAGAAAAAGAGAGTGAGATTGAGAGAGGGGAAGAGAAAGAGCGAAAAGTCAGCTGGCATCTCCAGGGAGCGACTCATATTTCATGGGGCGCGCTGACAGCTCCCCAAGCAATTGGCGGGTAACTGTTTAAAAATTCAAGCAAATGGCTAAAAAAAAAAAAAAATGCGTAAGAAGCAAATGAGTCGCACCTGCCAAAGAGGTAGAGAGAGAGACAAAGAGAGAGATTGAACAAAAAAAGGTGTCATGGGGAGCATAGGGGGAATTCATTGAATAAATGCATGAAATGAATGAGTAAATAACTGGAATGACTAACTGCGGTGCTTAGTCGTCTCAGGCGGCAGCTCAAGCCTCGATTTGCAAATTACGAGAGGAAAACGAAGCAGACGCAGCTGAAAAAGCAGCTCATCTGGAAGGGGACAACACGGAGAGGAGAGAAGGGGAGAAGGGGCCGAGCAGAAAGGTGTGAAAATGGCAGCTTGAGAATGAAGCACTTGAATGTGTGTGGTTCACATGCCAGCACGAATACCAAGACACTCACACACACACACACACATAAGCAAGAGGCCTGCCAGGCAAATGGCATTATCAAAATTTACATACAAGCATATCCTGATTATCCTTTAAGCATGAATTATTGAAAGCGTAAATACCGCCAGAGACGACAGTTTGCCAATGAGATGGAGCTGAGGGGCATGAGGTAAAAGAAGCAGCAGGAGCTGCTTTTATAATGGCAACAACTCACAGCAACAGCAACAACAATAGCAGCACTCACAATACGACAAAAGTTGCGTAGTAACTTTTTGGAATGAGCCTGAGAATAAGGGCGAAACTGGCAAGGACGATGGCTTAATTTTCACCTGACAAACCGAAAGACAAACTGCAAGACATTTCAATGAAGGTACAACCAAGTGGGGGGGGGGGGGAGAGCAAGGCGAGGGGAGAAGCCAACCGAGCTAATGTGAAGACAGGCCAAGTGCCTTTATATCAACAATGACACGATGAAATGCGAATGAACTGAGTTATTTTTAAGGTATTTCTGTCTAAAAGGACAGATCCTCACGGTTGAACCAATCACTTTACAAACTGAATAAAAGTCTTTCTAAATACAGATGTAATTTGTCAGACAAGGCTGAAAAAAGGAATTGAGATACTGTATAAATGTTTAAAATGATGGGATAAAATTTGGAATGAACTGACTTATCTGTGATGTATCACATAATGAAAGAACACTAAAGTGACACCACATTTCTTCATCATAACTGATTGAGATTATTAAACCTTGTTAAAAAACGGCATTATAAACAATCTTAAATTTTAAAGTGAAACCCAAATAGATTAGAATGAAAGGATACAGTCCAGAGAGTCCGATTGTAGCAGACTTATTCTGTAAAATCTAAAACACTCGTTAAACAAATATCGACTTCTTTCATTGACTCGAAGCTGTGTTTAATTTTTCTTTAAACATTTTGGAATCATCGGGACCAAGAAAGTTATAATGGAATTCGCCAGGATTTGACAAACTGACAGTTCCCTTGCACATTAAAGTACAAGGTTCACAGCAAAGCAGGGACTAAAACCGAAACGAATGTCGGTTTCAGTTACGGTTTCGGTTATGTTCGCATTAAGGTTTTCGGTTATCGGTTACGCAAAATCTTTGAATAAAGGTTTCGTAACGGTGCACCGGTTTTTGTATGTTTCGGTTTTGAAATACCGGTATGGTTTCGGTTCACAAGAAAAAAAATGTATTTGCAAAAATATAATTACAATAATAATATAATAATAATATAATAATAATATAATAATAATAATTAAAAAAGCATTACTTTCTTAATGTTTCACTTACACATATTCTTCATATTCTTCAGTTTGATGTAGTTTTGTTACATTTTAACAATTTTAATATTTCATTTATCCAATTTATTTTATTTGCACCTATTCAGTGCTAAGGAAATTCAATCATGAATATCACAAATAAAAATTAAAAATTAAACATAACAAATTAAAATCAGAGTTAAAAAAAAATATTTGTTTTTGGATGATGAAAAACCGAAATTAACCCTTGTAAATGAAACGGTTACTAAACGGTTATTTCGGTTTACAGAGTTTCGGTTTAAAAGTTTCGGTCAGATGCTTTTTTTTCGGTTACGGTTTCAGTGACGGTTTTATATTTTAATCGGTTTTTACCGGTTAAAGGATTCGGTTAGGGTTTTAATCCCTGCAACAAAGGCAGGACAGAAATAAAGTCTTTAGTAAAAACCAAAAAGAGAAAGTTGCTAAAAATCAGCAGTATTAAATGAAACTGAATATAAAAAAGAATTTTCATATTTTCAGTAAAACAAACAAAAACAAAAAAAAATGAGGTATTAAAAATCCCTTATTAAGGGGGAACACTTTACAATTACAGTTTACAATTTAAATATAATCCAAGATTTGATGTGAAGATTGTAAGCGTATGGAAACAAGACAATGAATGGTTGAAGAATAGTCAAAGATTAACTCATAAAGAACAAAAGGAAGGAAGAGATCATTGATATATAACTACAATTCGAAATTTATGTATTCACAAGGCAACTGATGGCTTAAGACATTGAGTAGATGCATTACAGATAACCAAATCTCTGTATCAAAATATTCGTATTCACTTTCAAATCTCAACCGAGAAAGAGAGAGAGGTGGAGAAAGAGGGGAGCAGAGCTCGTCACCAAAACAAGTTGAGATTCACATCCGTTTGGGCTTAACAACGCCACATACATATAAAGAAACTCACACACACACATATACAAAACTCGACAAGTTGAAATCCACTCACTTGGATAAATATGTTTTCAACTGTTTGTATTCATACTTGTACATCTTGTGCTCTCTCTCTCTCTCTCTCTCTCACTCTCTCACTCTCTCTCTTGTTTCGACTCCTGCTGAGTACTTTCTATTGTGTGTGCATGTGTGTGTGTGTGTGTTAAAATCCTGTTAAAAGTTTGCCATAAATCCTATTTACATATTTCGTCTTCGTCCACAGTTTCGACTCAACGAGTTTCGCGTCGCCAGAGTTCTTCAAATTCCTTTCTAGTTCTCTGACAAGGGGCGGGAGGACCAATGTTGCTTCGTATCAATTGTTTAGCCAAATAAATCATAAGACTTCCTACAGGTTTAGCTCAACTGACCCCTGACCCCTGTCCTCTGACCTCTGTCCACTGTCCACAGTCCTTAAATGCTACTGAGACGAAGACAACTGGCTTTTTCTTCGGTTCGCTTCGCTATTGTTGTTGAAGATTGACCTCGTTTTTCAGTTCATTTCGGCTGAAATATTTGCTGGCGTTGGTTTAATGCCTGGGCTGGGCATGAGTCTGGGCTGCAGTGTTTCCTTCCTGTTTTCCTTCCTGGCCATCCAGCAGCGATTCAGCATTCAATTTTGATTAATGTTGCCAAACGGCAGCGCATTGTTCTCTCTCTTTTCACTACAGCTACCACAGTTCCCCGTCGTGCTGTGGCTTTGCTCACCCCCTCAACCCCTCCATCCACCACCCTAGACTCTTCCGATTTGTTTACCAGTCATCACAAACAAGAAACCCCCGTTCATAAACCAAACGAGAACAGGGGTCAGTTGTGGTGAAACGTAAAGTCATCATCTCATCTCGGTCCTAATCCTAAGCCGCCAGTGGGCGCATTTGTTATGCTAAAGATTCACTTTGCATATGCTTCTTGGAAGCATTTCGGCCTTGGTCATATTTTGAATAATTGTCCGCCTTTCCCTGGCCTTTTCCCAACTCCCAGCTCCCAACTTCGCACTCCCCACTCCCAGCTCTGGCTGGGCGATTAGATAACTGAGGCGTTTCCTCAAGTAAATTTGAAATGCCTGCGATTGGCAGCTGCCACGTGGAAGCCCTGGCTTTACACCTGATATCCACATAATATACATACATTATAATTTAAATATATTTATATTGTAAAGTATATATTAATGCTGGCAATATAAATGTGCTCAAAAAGAGTATTTTCAATCGAAATTGAAAATTCTTGCAATTTGCATTTCGTAGGTCTCAAAATACCGATATATGTATGTAAGTATGTACATATGTATATATTCAATGTGTTCGAGTAGATTTGTGAATAAATTGCTTCTTGTCAGAGACAGGGACAGGGACAACCTGCAGTCGGCGAATGTAATTGTAATATGTATTTTCATTGTTGTTATTGTAACGGGCGTATATCAATTTGAATGTTGCGTATACGCAACGTACGCTCGCAGTTCCCCAGCGATGAGTTTTAAAGGAAAGCGAGCGTACAGAATACAAAAAAATACGTGAAATGTTGGCTTGTAAATCACATGCTACACACACTCACACACACACACAAACACACATGAGCACATGGTGGCATTGAGTTTTTGTGGCATGCGCTTAAAAGCACGCAACACTTTTTGGCCAAACTCAATTAGTTGCCATTTTTTAGTGTGTGATTGTGGCGCCCCTCTCTCTCTCTCTCTCGCTCTCTCTCTCTTTCTCTTGTGTGTGTGTGCCATTTAGTTGTGAGGGGGCAACAAAGTCAAGTGGCCATTGCTTAGTAACTGTATTGCTTGCTATAAAAAAATATAAAAAAAAAACTGGCCCTCGTCCCTTAATTGAAGTTGCAACTGAAGTCGCACTTGAAGTAAAAGCCTCAGTTTCAATTGTGCCACATTGTGTGTGTCCAGGGAGCAACACTGACAGTGCTTGTCCAAGTATATAGCCACATACATATATGTATGTATACACTTATATATACGAATAATACATACATGTGTGTACATAGTTTCGGGTTGTAGTATGACAGTTCCCCATTGGGGAGTGTGTCCTTCTCCAGTGGGAAAGCATGGAGATCGTGCTGCAAGGACGAGCCACTTAACAAGCAGCAGGCAACAAACGCAGCAACAACAATCACAACAACGACAACAACACCAACAACAACAGCGATAACAATAAGCAGAGTAATAACAGAAAACCATAACATGCAACAGCAACCGAATATTGCATGCCCTAACTAAGCACAAACGTTATCATCTAGACGTAAGTGAATTCCAATTTGTTGTGGCCAACAGATTAGATTTGGCAACTGGGCTAAATTGTTGGCTGATGTGGTCGACAACTGTAACTGAAGAATAAGGGTATTGCCAAACGAGGCACAAACCCGCAAAAGGATGCGGATTTTATCTTTTTCACTCCTTTGGTTTGGTCTGGTCTCGTTTGGTCTGGTTTGGTTTTAGCCAATCCGCATTTATGTTTGCGTTTTCCGGGTGAGAAAATATGGACGCTGGTAGCAGCAGGGGGTGTGAAGAGGGGGGAGGGGGCAGGACAGATTACGCAAGCGAAATACACACACAATGCTTATTATTTAAAATGTTGCCATACATGCACACACACACACACACACAGTCACTGAGTGCAAAGGACGCGTCGCAAATCTCAAAATGTTTTCTGCGGCCTTTCGGGGCCTTTTTAATGCTATTAAAAAGTTTCGCGAACAGGAAAATCGCCTACAACAACCACAAGAACAAGAACAACAGGGGAAAAAGAAAGAAAACTGAACAGGAAATGTAAAAATATATACATATATATATAAAACACAAGATTTTATTTTATTATGATGATTCTTTGTTGCTTTTTACGCATTTTATGCGTCGTCTTTCAACTGACGACAGCTAAGAGAACCACAACATATCAGCGAGGGTTGCTCCTAAAGTGCATACGTGTTTATAGGTATATAATGTCTGCGCTTATCTATATTAAACACACATTAAAATCTCTTTAAACAACAAGGGTATAAAATGACTATCGATTTGTATTCAACTTACATCCAAACAATTTTAACTAACACATTTTTAACAGAAGAGATGTCTCCTGTAAAATTACCTAAATATGTGTTGTTTCCTAATTGGCATTTAAGTTTATTGTTCAGCTGATCTGTCAAAAACAATAAAGTCGCAAGCAATATTTGACATTAAATTTGAAATTAAAAATAAAAGATTCTTTTTTTTTTTAATTTTTACACATGTTTCGCCATGGAGGGATATTATTTAAATCTCTTTCCTATTTCGGACTATCTAACATTTTCTTATTTTACTAGCTATTAATTTTTTCTTGGCTAGATTTTAAAAAAATTAATTAATAATAATAATTGGGGCTCTTAAATAAATTCTAGGCCTAAATGCAAAATTTAAAAGCCCTTAAAAATTAAGCAACTTTAAGCTTTCCGAACATTTTGGAAATTTAACTTCTAGGTCTTAGGAAGAATACTATTTATTTTCAACTCTGATATTTGACATCAGTTTCTCAGATTTTACGAGCGAACGAATTTTCTGTTCGATAAGTATTTCGATAGTCGTAAAATCTTGGTCAGCATTATCGATATTTTGCTATCCCAATGTTTGTAAAAGCTTTTGCTTGTGGAGCTGTCAAGTTAATTGCGCTCACGCACAGGTAGAGTTACCTACAAACCACAAAAATTCCCCTTTGCCCTCACGTAACCTTCCCCTCCTCCATCCCACGCTCTCTCTCGCTCCCTCTTACTACCTCCCTCTCTCCCTCTCATTCTCTGTCTGTCTAGCACTTTATCTGCAGGGCCTTTTGTTGCTGCTGCTGCCTGCTTTTGATTTTATTTATTTTTATTGGCCCTCGCGCTTTTTACACATTTTTCATTTCCCTACTCAAAGTTTCTCTTGTTGTTGTTGTTAATGATGTTGTTGTTTTTTGGCTTTTCATTGTTTTGTGTTGCAGCAATTAAAATTTTTATGAGCAAACAAGTTTTCATTTACAACAATAACAACAAAGTGCAATAAAAATAATAATAAAAAATTGCGGCAACAACAAATTCACGTTACAAAAGAAAAAGTGAAAAAGTGCTAATTGGTTAATTGTACGCGTTCAAGTAAGCTGGATCAGTTAGCGTATATATACATATATATTTATATACACACATATACATATGTGTGTGATAATAGGTGAGTGTGAAATGAGTAGCTTATGTCCTGTTCAATAATTAAACAAGCAAAACTGTCGAAAAAAGCAAGAATAAACTAGCTCTAAATATAAACTTGTAGACTGAAAAATCACTGCTGCTATAAGTCCATTAAAAGTTGACTGTTAAACAATTGTAATAAAAAATGTCAGGCATATTTAATTAACATTTTAAGACACTTCTTATGTCCAATTTTGGGAATATAACTTGTTTTCCTGGAGTATAAAACAGTCTTTTACAGAGAGCACCTGCTTCAAGTGTTATTAAAATTATTATTTAACAACACAGAGATTTAGAATTGTATTTAGTTGTGCAGAGAATTGTTAGTTTATGAAAGAGAGAGACATAAAAATAGATAAATCATAAGCAATAATTTCTAAAATAAACAAGAAAGAAAAGTTATATTTGGCACGCCGAATACATAATACTATTCAGAATGTGAAGACAATATCAAACAAACAATCTGTGATATTAATGGTTAAAATATCCTAAGAATCCACACAACTAATTGTACTAAAGGATGGTGTTTGGCAGACTCTGCATATTAAACATACATATTAATCTGATTGTTATTATAAAATTTGATGTTTTTTACTATTGTTTCTATGGCAGCAATATGCTATAGCTATATGTTATATGTGCATATGTATGTGTCGATAATTGATGATATATTTTTAGATTGTTATTTAAATTTTAGTTAAAGATTCAGAAACGAAAATCTATAAAATGAAACCAAATTGTTTATAGAGCTGTCATATTTTCTAAGAAAGTTATAATATCTCTAGCTAGAGTATAAGAGCGGAACGTGAATCGCCATCTCCGTTGCTGTTGATGTCGCCCGTTAAAGGCGTCAGCTGCTGCACTGCGGACAAAAACATTGAAACGCCCAAAAACAGACAGACAGACAGACAGCAAAAGCGGTAGGAGCAGAAGCAAGAGGAGGGAGAAGGAAGGAGGAAGGAGCAGGTGCCCCTCTGGCATCCAAACTAGTTGTTAGTTTAAACTGATTTGCAGTGTTTGACATGCCCATAAAAAGCAACGAGGAAGAAGTTGGCCAAAACTGGACGGCTGTGGACTCCTGCCAGTGTATGCCATATGACAGAAGGAGATGGAAGATGGAGAAAGGAGGGAGTCGAGGGAAGGAAGGAACAGCTAAGGTCAGAGTAGCTCCGTTTAAATGTGTTTTCTTCATTCCTTTCGTCGACTGCTTTCTGCTTTACCCCAACTCCGAGAGCAGTTCAGAAATTTGCGGAAAGAGCTTGGCCAAAGGGGGGGGACAAGAGAGCGTGGGCTTGGGTGTGTTCTCAACAAATGCCGTGTCCTGGTGGTCATTTTACTAATCTCTTCATTTTGCTCAGCGCTGCAAACGTTTTTTCCCATGTTTACAATTTATTTGGCTTGTTGTAGACTCCACTGCTGTTGTTGGTGTTGCTCATACGCCCCATTGTCCGCATTTTGGAGCCTGGTGCGCCCTTTTGTTTGACCAGCACATTGAACATTGAGCGGCGGGAACAACGTGCAGCGTCTCTAATGCCAAGTTCTCTCATTCACTTTGGGTCTCCATACACAATGACCTACACACACCCCCTCTCCCACTCTCTCCACGCTCTCTCCCCCGCCCTTCCACCTGCTAACAACGATAACAACTAAAGCCAGCCTCATTTTGGGGTCTGAAATGTTTTCTCTGCATATTATGCTTCTGCACGTATACACAGACTGATTGTTGTTGTCATTGTCGTTGTCGCTCTCGTTGTTCGAAGGGGGACGGAGAAGACAACAATTAAGTAAAACGATTAATATGCAAAGTAGTCAACGCCAATGTTCCATGAAATTTGTTGTTATTGTTATCCATAGAAAGCCGACTCCAAATTCTCGAAACGGACATGCTCTGTCGCATCGATAACGGTTCAATAACGAATTTATCGTTAGATAAAAACAAATGTTTCGTTAAATATAAAAAAAAAATAAAAATGGGTGTCTTCATATACATTTAAAAGTTTGCAAGTGCTTAAAGAGGAACACGATTTACCTAAAGGCAAGAAAGTCGCAAAAAATATAAAACAAACGACATTTTAGAATTCTACAAACAATATTTGTTTAAATAATTACTTGATTCATTTCAATGCAAAATAGTGAGTGTAACAAAAAAAACTAGTAAAAAAATAGATTCTTAAATTTAATGTAATTTAATTTTTCCATGAATCCGTCAGCAAACTCATTTTGTGTTTAGAAACTAAATCAAGTATCTTAATATACGCTTAATTAAGGAATTAACAAGAAATCCAGTAATTCGTATTATCAGGTTGCCGCTTTTTGCAAAAGGTTCCATAAATAGTCAAATGTAATTGCAAATCAAAGGGCAAAAGGACATTTTTAATCAAATTACGAAACATTTCACCGTAATTTCTGTTTGCAGCTGCAAAATTTTCAATGCCATCTTTACACTGATCAATTAAATAAATCCTATATGTTCTTTTGAATGCATTCTAAGATTGCAATCATAAGAATTTGTTGAGTAAGCTTTTAAGATCTCTGGCTTTTAAGAAGTTTCTTTATAATCATGTAAATCATGTAAAATGTAAATACATTATAATTTTTAAAGTATACATGCATTTAACAGGCCATTAAAAGCAATCCTGAAGAAAATTTAACAATATTTAAGAAAATTGTGTAGTTTTTAGCGAAAACAAACTGTACAGATAATCAACTTGATCTTAACTTAAGTTAATCAAAACTAATTTCAAAAGAAATAACTTGAATGTTTGATAATATTTTTAAAATAATCAGAATATAATCTGCAATTGAAAGCACAATTTATGATATTGCATTGGAATAGACTCTAAACAAAGTTGTAAACATTTCAGTTGTGTCGACTCTTGCATACTTATTAAGTCTCGAAAGGGGGATTTGTTTAGTTGCCACAGCTCGCAAAGTTGGCAGAGAGGGAAGAGACTTAGGAGCTGGAGACAACTCTAGAGCTTTCGTAAGTATATGTGTGTGTGTATGAGTGTGTGTGGGAGTGTGTGTGTTGTAATCTATTAATATTTGTTTAATCTGCAATTGCCATTACGAGTAAATACATGTAATTCATGTCAAATCTTTTGGGGCAATTCATGATTTAATCCCCTTTCGTTTAATTTCAGTGCACAAATCGTAACTGGGCGTGGTTGCATTTGCTATTACGGTCACAGTTCTTGACCCCCACATGCCGAGATTGAGTATCAGAGAGAAGGGGGGTTGGGTAGGGGGTAGGGAGGAGTGTGTGTGCAATGGTTTTCTTTGCTGCTGGCATTGTTGTTGCATTTAATTAAAACCCTAAAATGTAGGCACACGATTGTACGAGTAGTTGGCAGAGTGGCTCGATAAGCCAAAGAGGAGAGAGGAGGTTGTAAGGGTGTGCGTGCGGGTGTGTTTGTGGTTGCGTGTGTGTGTGTGTGTGTATTGTACTAAGGGGGAAATTGGAAAGCCAACAACAAAAATAAATAAATGTGGAACTGTGGTGCTGCCATTTTGGCAACCACATTCAGGATCAGAACAACAACAACAACGACAACAACGACAACGACAATAAACGTTACAACAAGTCAACTCCCTATATTCTCATCTCTGTCACTCCCTCGCCCTCCCTCATTCTCTCTCTCTCACTCCCTCTCACTCCCACTGTAATCGGCTAAATTGCTCGGCAAATATTTAAATAGTTTTTGGGAAATAGTTAAATGATTTCATTATAATTCCATATTCTAATCCGCAAGTCTATTAAGAGGATTCCAGAAGCATATTAAGTGTGGCCAAGCTGAATGCTAAGCTTCCCCAAAACACACACAACAAACCTATCCCAAATTTAACTGACCTATGGCAAGTGCTTTTCATTTCCCAGTTTCAAACTAATAAAAAATGCATCGCAACTTTTGAAAAGTGTTTGATAAACTATTAAAGCGCATGGCCTATTCTGTTTAAGAATCCTCAACTATAAAACACCCTATAACAGTTACTTCAAACTTTGGTTTTTTTTTTGGGTAAAGATTATAAAAGGGGTTTCGTTCAAAAAATTACAGTTGTACAAATAACCCTGCAAATCAGAATGAAATCACCTAGAATCGATTAAAGAATTCATTTTTAGAACCGAAATTAAAAAAGAAGCACAGAAAAATACAGCAATTATTGAACTTTCCATTCCTTTTCTTAGGTCTCCCCTATTCCGAATATTCTTCAAATTTAACCTAATTGAGTGAACATTTTTACTTTGATTTAATAATTTTCTCTTTACAATTGGCATGCAAATATTTGCATATTCAAGCAAAAGTTTTAGTCTTTGCAGTGCTTAAATTACCATTAAACCATTTTTAAACGCAGTGACAATATGAAAAAAACCATGTTGAAGTATAATAACAAAATGAATAATTTGAAATATATTGCTGGTATCAAAATTGATATAAATCTCGAATTGAAACTAATTTTACTGGCCAATAAAAAACTTAATTATATTAGCAAAATTTACAGAGTTAATAAAGTTAATAATATGATGTAGGGAAATCAACATGAGAACAATTTCTTTTACTTTCTTTTTTCAGAATTTATCCCTAGCGTTAATCTCAGTCAAAGGTATTTTGTAAATCTTTAACTTTAAATCTTAATTTCAGAATAATACTAAAAAAAACTTTCAAAATATGCTTCATATACATAATTGTACAGTTTTATAAGCTTGAGGTTTTTTTTAATAAAAATACCCGTTAAATACAGATTCAAACTGCAGATTTAAGTGGTAATTAAGTGTTTGAATTGCTAAAATTATTTTTAAGGACACACAAAGAGTTAACTGCCATACGAGCTGCACACACAGGCAATTTAAATGCAATCTTTATGGCACTTGGCAACCCTGACGGCAAATGCGCATCTAAATTAGTATTCACTTATCTTTGGCTCGCTTACACACCGCAAATGGGAGCATCTACCCCAACTTACATTTATATAAATATACTAGATCTGCCGTATTTGTAATAAAATATCTTTAATCTTACCTTGGCACAAAGCGCGTTTCAGAACGGGAAGCAGCCAAAAAGAAGAAGAATGAAGAGCAACAACAACAACAGTAAACAGCAAATAAAATCGTTTCCGTTTCCTTTGCTCAATTCGTTGTTCGTCTTCTCCAACTTTTTTTTTACGCTATTTTCGAATTTGTTTTTCTTCTCGCCTGCTTATTTGCATTTAGTTTTTAATTTTTCCCGTTGAATTCTTCAAATTTGTGAGCACTTTTTTATTGTAATTTTCCATTTTGATTGCAGTTTCCAACAAAACAAAAACACAAAAAAAAACGTTTAACAAAAAAAAAACCCGATTTTTCAATTGTTTTATTGCACTTTGGTTTTTTGGCTTATGAATTTCTCATCATTCGCGTGTTGTTGTGCTGTGCGACCGACTGTGATCGAAACAGTTGAGCTCAAAAATTAATAACATCAATTTATGGCTTAAACAATTGCAACAAAAGTTACCAAAAGTCACAAAAAAAAAAATACACTTGAATTCGTATTTTATTTTATTTTTTGATTGTGTAACTGACAGCAACAAGTTGATCAATTGCAATAATATAATTAATAATAACAAGCATAAAGTGCTGCACAGTGTTGTTGTTGCTTCAGTTGATGTTGTTGTTGTTGTTGCTGCATTTTGATTACGAAATTTTTGACTTCAATTTCCTAAACTGACTCACAATTGTCGCCCCATTGTGGTTGCTATTGCTCTATCTTTGCCTTGGCTGGCAGCTTTGTTAGCGCGACCTCCGCAATGACCGTGTAACAATTTTGCAGCTCAGCAGCACCAGCAACAACAACAACAACAGCAACTGCAAACAATGCCAAGAAACGCGCGCGCGCCACAAAGTAGGCAACGACAACAATTCGTGGCAATCAGACGACGCTTAAACGCAGTAGCAATAACAGCAACAATACGCACAATAACAGCAACAACAGCAACAATAACAACAACAGCAACAACTACGCGCCTTTTTTATTGCTTTTTTGGGCGCAATTTTGCACTTTTTATTTTTTGTGTATTCTTTTTAAATTTTGTGGTATTCGCAGGCTT
Organism: Drosophila recens; assembly: GCA_037043495.1. NCBI lineage: Eukaryota > Metazoa > Arthropoda > Insecta > Diptera > Drosophilidae > Drosophila > Drosophila recens. The sequence continues at coordinate 16,254 of JBAMBJ010002657.1, read as the reverse complement.
ATTATTGCTGCAGCTGCAGTTATGTGCATCTTTATTGCCGCTTAGCAGCAGCAGCAGCAGCAGTAGCAGCAGAGGCAACGACTCAACTCACACACAAAACTTATGTAAGCGTTTTGTGCGCGGTTTTTGTGCGTTTTTTCGCTAGATTATTTTTTTTTATTTTTTTGGGTCTCAGCTTTTAAGCTACAGCTGCTGCTGCTGCTTCTGCTGCTGCTGAAGTGGTAAGTTGTTGTATTTGTTGCAACAGCAAATGCTTGTGACTAGTGAGTTGTTGTTGTTGCTGTTGGCATAGGCAATGTACGAGTAGTATTCATTCAAACTCACAGAACCTACACTCAGCTGGCACACTAAAGCAGACACGCACACACACAGGCAGACAAACAGACAGACACGACACACACACGCACACACACACACGCAGACACAGTAACAAGACGGACACGGATGCGAAACAACGACAACGACAACGACGGCAACTGCTGCGACTGCGACTGCGACTTCGACTGCGACTTCGACTGCTGCGATTCTCGCGTTTTGTTTCTCTCGGAGCGAAACGCGTGCCGTCTGCGCTGAGTCCTGTTTCATACTGTCCTGCAACGCTTAATGTTGGTGCTGTCGATGCTGCTGCTGCTGCTGCTACTTCTGCTACTGCTGCTGATGCTGCGGCACAAGAATTTCCCTTTTGTTGGGGGGGCACTGTTAAAATTTCCCTGGCATGCGCACCGTGTCGCAACGCACAGCGTTTCCACATTCAACATTCAACTGTAGCCGGCAATGGGACGTATACGTGATATTTTGTACCAAGGTCAATTTCGAACATATCAGAGAAACGATCCCCAAAAAAAGAAAACCTTTATGAGCTAATTTTATGGCAAATGAAATGGTATTTCAATCAAATTGCGAGGCTACCTGGTAATTGGGGTCAAGCTCCGCTTTTAGCCAACTTACGAAATTATTGGCAATTTTGGCATTTACAGTTTACAGTTACAGTTATAGTCGTACAGCTCACAGTTGGCCACAATTAAGGTTGGCTCGGCCAAATCAATTTATTTATGAACATTTTCAATGCACTTTGCACTCACGTGCATGGCATTAATGCAAATGAGTTGTTGCAACCGTTGCTCGACTTGATGCCAAATTGAATTATGTTGAATGCCAAAAAGGTTAATGAAAGCTTCAGCTTCATCCCCAGCTTCAGCTCCAGCTCACTGGAGCAACTGACTGAATTGTGGATGAGCTATCGAGAGCCATCGTGCCATCGTGCCACAAAACCGCATATAGATGTTGCAATCTACAATGTGGGGACGCGGCATAGGGAATGAGAGGTGAGGGGCGAGGGGCGAGGAATAAGGGATACGGGATGCGCGATGTGAAAAACCCTGCGTTGTGGTGGACAATGGACAGCGCGTCGCAAATTGATGGCTTTTGTTGGCACTTTACACTATCTTTAGCTGAGCAGGCAACTTGATACCGTTGTCTACTAGAATACAATGTGAAATCCCCGCGATTGTTAGCGCTAATACAATAGCTCTATTTCCAGGGATATATTGTGGATGAACGTACAACTAAATATATAGTTGGATGGTGGATACGTTGAGCCTCTCTTGTCTATCAATCTCAGTTGGCTGTAAATTCAATTCACGCTTTGGACAAGCTTACTGTGCACTACACTTTTCAATCAGGATTATTTACTAATTTCTGGTTGTTTGTTTTTTGCACAATTTCGGAAGGAGTGTATTAAGCAGTGACAACTTTGAGTAGAGTATTTCTTCACTTATTGCTTTTTATGTTTATCCAATTTTACCTTGACCTTAGAAGGCAGATTGCTTTTAAACTCAGCCTTTGTATCCAATGTCAGGTCTTATATATACAAGCCCAGGGAAGTCCAGCACCTTCTGTTGCTAGATATTTAGAAATAATAGAATGAAAGAACGGCGATATAAAACTAAGTAAATTATCATTTTAATTGTTACGCTTTTTGAAAACGGAATATTTTTAATTAAATTTTTTCAAGAAGTGGCATCATATCAAATTTATATTAAATTTATTTTAAATTTACCCTAAAGCATATGCGAAGCACTCTATTTTTTACATATATAAATGGTATATTGTTCCCTGGATTTTGCTTTATGAAAAGGTTGCAATCTTCTGTTTTCTAAGTCCTTAGAGAACAGATTTTCTTAGTATTATTCGTATGTATGCTTTGAAAAGAATCTTCAGAGTCTTGCCTGTGGTATGTTCTACTCGTAACAGATACAGTCCTGTATCAATATAGTTCAATATATTTATTTAATAATTTAACGTTAAATTATCAGGTTTGCTCTCCAATGTCTCCGTCAGACGACAAATTTTTCACTGACTATTTTGCTATAAGTCTAGGACAGGCCTACTTGAAACTTATTACTCCCGATTTAAAGGGTAGCTAGCAGTGTGGCTACTGTTTCCTTCTGCCTGCAGGTGGCAAACTGACCAATGCCAAAAGCAAAACCAGCACAGTCTCCATTAGCGATCATTACAAGCTGACAGGAAAGCTTTTTTATCTGTTCTGTTCTGTTCTGTTCTGTTCTCCTTCTCCTTCTCATTTTCTTCGCTTTCCCTTTTGACTTTATCCACCATGTTCTTGCTGGCATTGTAAATGATTATTTATGTGCGCCCCCTTTGTGTCTGCGGTTTGTCTAACGAGGCACGAGCCACAAGGCATATTTATTGTTTTAAAAACATCAATACAAGCTACCAGAGCTTTGAGCCAATGTTTATGACTCGCCACACGATGCTGACGGCGACGTCGACGCCGACGTCGACTGCGACCAAGACTGTGACAGCGAAATTTGACAACAATTAAATGAAATAAACTTGCTTAAAATATTATGTAAATGCAGCGCTGCGCGACTAATTGAGTCGTCCTGCTGTCAACGGATATCATCTCATCTCATCTTGTCTCAACTGGTTTCGCACACAGGAAAAAAATTCGTTCTAACATTCAAGATTAAAGTTATTTTAACATGCAGTTTATAACAGTGAATCCAGAATATTATTCTTAAATTAACATAAAATAAAAATAAAAATGAATAGTTAATAAAAAAGCTTAAAATATTTGATTTCACTGAAAACATTTTTATAGTATCCCGATAATCAAAATATTTGCAGAAATTAAATTGAGAAATCGTTCTTTATTCAAGCATTTCATACTCGATTTAAGACATTCCGAGATATCCGGACTTTTGACACCTTTTGGAATGATTTTATCCCGGAATTTTTAATTTTTTCTGTGTATCGTCTCGGAGAATGACTTTGACTAGGCCTCTATTTATAAATACCCTTTTTGCCCGCCTTAAATGATGGATGAACTTCATTTTTATTGAGCGACCTTGAAAAGCCAAAGTCTTTTCAGGCCCAACAACAACAATACAATAGAAGAGACAACAAAAACAACAACAACGTTGAGCCTACGATATTAACCGGAAGGGAAATATCAATCAGCATTTTACACTAGAATGGCTCGACGAAGGCAGCCAAGTGGGGAATGGAAAAGGGGAATGAGGTATAAGAAAAGGACTACTCGTCATCAAGCTGCAGAATGTCCTCTCACGCTCCTCCTCCCATCCTCCGCCTCCATCTTAAGGCATTAAAACAAAACATTTTAATTAATTGAGACGGAAAATTTGGTTGCCGCTGCACAGTGTCAACGTCAATGGGCGCAGCTGAGACTGAGGCTGTGTGCGTGGGCGTGGTCGGCGGGACAGACAGTTGACGCAAACATTTAAGCTAACATTCAAGTGAAATTGGCTTTTTGATGTGGCCCAACGGAAACGAAACCAAAGCAAAAAAAAACAAAAAAACACGTCGACAATTTGCAGCTTTCAATGGCTCAAAAGATGTATTACGCGATGTATACTCACACACTCGTATGTGTGTGTGTGTGTGTGTGTGTGTGTGTGTGTGTGTGTGTGTATGTTTGGTAAGCAATTATGGCTACCTTTACCTAGAGACACGCTAAGCGATTGTCAAGCAATTAAGCGATATGCTTTGACAGGCGAGTAAATTTCCAAGCGCCTCATTGACAGCGGTGAATGGAGAAAAGTAGAAAGTAGAAAGCAAAAAAAGAGACGAGAACAGAACAGAAAAGATTGAAGAGATTTCAATTTTATAGTCATGCTTGACTTTAATGACCTCTGTGTATTTTTTTCATCTAGTTTCTAGTGGAAACTGGCAGCCTTACACTTGCCATGCCTCTAATGCTGTTGCCGATGTTGTTGTTGCTGTGTATGTTGCTGTCGTAGATGTTGCTGTTGTTGCTGATGCTGCTGCTTGCAGCAAATTGCGTGCGGCACAAGCGTAAGTTTCAAGGATGCCACTTACAGCCACTGACAGCTAACGATGTTGCCCCAACGCTTTTCAACATGCTGCCAATGGCACGCCCTCCATTTGGCACGCCCCTCACCAGCCCGCACCGCCTCGCCCCGCCGCCATATAGACCTAACTAAAGATCAACACTCGAGCGAAAACTTTTGTCATTTACGCTCCGAATTTGCTGGCAACACCAATCGGAGAACGGAGAAGAGAGAAGAGAGAAGAGACCCAGTCCGAGACCCAGGCACAGACACAGACCCCGCTTCACTGTCCAGCAAAGGCTAAGACACAGATGGAGATATAGCTGGTGACTGAGACTAGTCCTGGCACATTCCATAATTGAATTTCCACTACGAGCGCCACGTTTCGAATTGTTAAACAAAAGCAAAAGAAACCCAGAGTCGAGCAAATTCAACTTTGTGAGACCCTGTACTTATTTTTTAAGACAATGCAATTAATATTTATGTTCAATTAATACAAACATTATGTAATATTAATATTATATTAATTGGTAACCGTAACTAAAACTGTAACCGAAACAAATATTTTTATTAAACCGAAACCCAAATTCCGAAATTATTCCAACCGAAATATCCATTAAGGAACCGATTTATGCATAAAGGTTAACTTCGTGTCGGTCAAACATAAAATTTAAGTATGTTGTTAAGGTGTAATCATCGTATCTTAAAGCTAAATCTAATTATTACTTATGTCCTAATTTATTTTACATATTGATTTCCATAAAAAAACTGGAAATTTAAAAAAAGATCCTATATTTGTTTTAAACCTTACATATTTTTAAAATGTTTAAATATGTTTGTAAACCGATATAACAAACATAACCGAATTTCGTTTCGGTTTAATACCCTGTTAGGAATATAGTAAATAAAATAAATTAATGCGAATAATAAATAACAATTATTATAAGAAAACTAATTTTTATACCTTATTGTCTGTGATAGACCCTTTAAAATTTGAATTACAGGGTCTAAAAAACAAGGTGCAGAAAGAGATGGCAAAGTCAAGTTCGACAGCTCAGGGCTGGAATACGACAACCACATGAACATGGATTATGGGACATTACGAGTACATCTTGCCAAGGTTAAAGCTGATGGGCTTGACTATGTAAATCGCTGAATAAACACAGATACAGCCAAAGATATGGTGGAAAAGCGACGTGGACACTTGCAATGTGTCAGGCTGGGCCATAAAGCACATGGACCTAAGCTGCGGTTAGGGTATCGACGAAAGACAGCTCTCGAAGATGAAAAAGTGTAAAATTAAATGAAAAATAAACAATGAACATGGCGCAGCGAATTGAATTGAAACTCAAGCTCGAGTCGAGCAGAGGAAAAGCATCAGCTGGCACAGGAGCTGAAGGATGAGCTGGAGCTGGAGTTGGAGCTGGAGTAGAAGCTGAAGCAGGATGTGCCACTGGAGATGGAGTGAGAGGAAGAGTGTAGCTGGAGCACCATTGTGGACCACTCCAACAGTCCGATTGTCCACAGTCCGGTTTTCATTTTTAACACACGCCAGCTAAAAATGCTGACATGGTCAGGACACGACAAGGGGTGAGATAGAGGGAAAAAAGCGAGAAAGAAAGAGAGAGAGAGAGAGAGTGAATGGGGATATATCACTAGCTTTGCTATTTGTATGAATTACAAGCGACACACATTCTCAGCACTCACTGTTCAGAGTTCTCAGCTTGTCCTATGCTCTGCTGTGCTATGCTGTGTGCGCCATTTCCGTTTCCGCTTTCCACTTTCCACTTGCTGGGTATTTAGTGTGTCTCCCCATCCCCTCTTCAAATCACCCCACATGTAATTGTTGTACTTTTATACTTCTGTACTTCGCTTGTACTTTCTGTTGTCGCTGTGATTTGGATTGTCGGATTCGCCACCCAGCTCGCTTTTCGCCCTTTCCACCCTCATTTCACCCCCTCCTCGCTACCCATATGCCACGTGTTTGACAAGGCAACGCGCATGCATGCAACCTAATTGAGTTTCGCTCGCTGCCATAAAAAATACAAATTGAAGAAAAATACTTGCATCCAGTTAGCTATAGCATAGTTGAAAAATTGGTAATGGGCCTTAAAAAAAAAAAAAAAACAGCTCGAGGATAATTAAAAAATGTTTCATCACGGCACACGGAAGGCGTTTGCCATAAATAAATACAAGTACGTATGTTCCAGCTAATCGCAGCGCATTAAAAGGCCGTTAAAAAGTTTTTAAAGTGTAACGCGACCATAAAAAGATATAATTTGTAAAATGTACAACACAAATTTTAAAATTATTAATAAATTTTCAGTGCAGCTTTAAGACCTTAATGTGTTTAAAGGCTTCATTCTATTTAGATGGATATTTAATCCATATAAAACTCCATTAAAATAAACGTATTTTTGTATGCGATATTATACATTTTTTGTTTTAAATGCTTAACAAATTGTTAAGTTTAGAAGCATCTTAGTACCGTTTGAATCAATAAAGCTTTTTTATAGCATAAATTTATTTCAGATTTATTAAAATAATTAAATTTTTAAATACAAAAAATGCCAATTCGTAAAAATTCTAACTTCATTTTATGAAATAAATATAACTTATTGTATTATATTATTTTTATTCAAAGACCTAAAATATTTTTCGATATTAGAATAAACAGAACCTTTTGTTTAAGAATGCGGTTTTGTCAAGATTATGGTACATTGTTTAATATATTTTTTATTTTTAAATAAAATAATAAAAATTAAATAATATTAGGTAATAAACTATGGAAATGTTTTCCAATTTAGTTATGTCAAGCGAGTATAGATGATAATCTTGGAAGCTCGCTCGTAAATACTGTTAATATACTAAGCTGTTCTTTATTAGCATGGCTAAATCTCTTGACTTTTTTCCACTGTTCCGGCTTTGGTCGTTGTGTCGTTAACCCAGGCGTAAAAATTGAATCGTAAAACGATTTCAAAATCAAAATTCACATGGCCATAAACAACAAAGCGGTAACAACAAAAACGACGAAGACGGAGAAAAATACATATTTACAGTATATAAATACATCATATTAACCCCAAGTCCTTCTAGATTTAAACCTTATCAAAACTTACAAAAACCGTAAATTGTTTCTTTTCTTCTTTTGCTTCTATCTTATGCTGCTGCTAATTAAAAGCTGAGCAAGTAAATTGAAAGCTTTGCTTAAGAAGTTGGTGTTGCTGGGGATGATGACGTTTTCACCTTAATTTTGAGTCTGGATGATACTGTTACGCATTTGGCTAACGATGATTTTGGCCAATGACTCAGCCCCTGTGATCAATGACAAGTTGGGAAAACCGTTAACTGACAACGTTAAAAACTTTGCACAAATAATTTACACAAGTCTCTCTGATGCTAAAGCAATAAAATTCCACACACAAAGTCGAATAAATAAGGCGAATGGAGGGCCACAGTAGAATAACAGAATGAAGAGCGGGCTAGGGAATGGAGATGAGAGTTAAAAGGGAAGTGGAGAGATGAGAGAGAAGAGAGGAAAAGCACTAGACAGGAGACCGAAGACATTGCAGGAGTGAAAAGTCAGCCTGGCGGCAAATCGAAGTCAAAGTTTCTCTTCGAGGCAACTGAATGATGGCCAGGAATGTAAGGGGTGAAGGGGAGGATGCGGAGATTGAGAGAAGACAGCAAACATGCAAACTGCCATTAAAAGTGACAAAAATTACAGCACCGTTTACAACAACAACAACATCGACGAAGAGAGCGATGAGGGCTAAACAAAGTTTTATTCGCGCGTGTTAATCAAGCATTGAGAGCAACCACACAACAAGGAGTCAAGAGAAGGGAGTATGATAAAAAAGGGAAGAGGCACTCTCACCTGTTGCCGTGCCCCATCACGTCGATTCCTTGGATACTGCCCCAACCGAAACGCACAAAACTTTGCCTGGCAATCTAAAGAGTCTTGAGAGGCATCACTTGGGATTCCGTGACGCAGTCAATGGATTAATCTATGTATATATTCCCAATAGATGCGATACATTTCGGTAGAAACTGAAAAGCCAAGAATGCTGCCATTGTCTGTTGATCCAATCAAATGCTAAATGTCATCTAGGCTGTCAATCGTTCAACAACTAAATTTAATCAAGTACATTTTCTAAAAAAAATACGTTTTATTGAGGATGATAGAACAGACTGGAACCAACTTCCCTGTGAATATTATATTTTCCCAAATTATTGACGGTAAACTTATTATAATTATAAGCAAATAAAGTTATAAATGTTCAATACATGATTATAGAAAAATAATAATGTGAACTTAAGGGGAGGTTCTTTTGGATTTGGCCGAAAATCAAGCAAAATTTGAGAATGGTTTGTGGGAGAATAAAAATACATACGAACTTCTGCTTTCGAACTTTGATTCGTTGTTTATTGACGATTAAAAAAAAAAGTGATTTTTGAGAAATTCAAAATGGCGGCTTCAAAATGGCGGATCTCGTCGACCTCGCCTCTCAAAATATCGCTCTGCTTCTTCAAGTGTGGGGCCTCTGATAGTAAAGTAAAATGAAAAATGTATATAATTTATTAAAATAGATAAAATTTCCTATGGCTTATACCTAACTTCAATTAATTTTGGTGAAAAAAACCAATTTCATGGTCGTTTAAAAAAAAAAAGATATTTTTACACTTTTTTTTACTTTGATCTCGTTTAAAAATTATAAATAAACAATTTTTTTTGCCAATTTTAGGTATAAGCCATACAAAAAAGTATATACTTTAAAACATTTTTTGAATGAAGAAAATCGGATCAATAGAACAAGACCTATACTTGAAATTAGATTAGAAAACATGGTTTCGAGAAAAACGCGTTTAACACGCGCGCGTGACATGCGTACGTTTGACACGCCCTATCTCAAGAAATACGCGTCGTATTGAAAAATCCTTTGGCACATATATTCTATATATATATAACTTTCATTTTATGTAAAAAAAAATTCGATTTTTTCAAAAAAATCCAAAAGAACCTCCCCTTAAGTTCACAAGTAATAATTTTAAATAATAATTAAAATAATTTATAGTTAATCGTATTTTTATTTAAAAATTATTTGTAAATAATTTAATTTTTATTTAGATTAAAAACATTTAAAAATAATGTTTAACAAAAGAGCTAGAGCTATGATAATAATTATCTAAAGATCACGAAATTTATCTTTAATAATTTAAATGATAATTTTATTTATTAATACATTTTATCAATATAAAATCCAATTTTGATAATTGGTCAGAGAATTAATTAAATTAAATTAATACTTCAAAGAGATGTAAATCACATTTGAATGGACATTCTAATTAAACAATTCGATACTAAACATTGATTATTAAATATATAAAATAAAATAAGCAATTTAAGTGTTAATGGTAAAATTAAAGCAGTTCCTACGGTCAGAATGCGCGTAAATACATATTTGATTAAGCCAACACATAAAACACAATTTCAACTAATGCAATACTGAAAGACAAGGCTCATAGTAGCAATGACCTCACACACTTACACACACACACACACACACACACACACACAGAAACATGGAATGGGGTCAAGTTCGGAAGACAGGACACATTTGCCATTAGCTGCCCGATCAGGCAGTCAAGCGGAAAGCAATGCAACGGGATCAACTGCGAGCTGCATCCTTGTTATCCTTAACATCACTATGAAACTATCAATATATTATCGGCAAGCAGTAACGTCATTATATTTATCCTCATCGTCATCATCATCGTCATCATAGCGTGGTGGTCGCTTGGTCGCACCTGCGGCGTGTCATAACATTGTCAAGTGCCACTCAACACATGCACAGGCGGAGAGAGATAGAAGGAGAGAGAGACAGAAGGAGTGACAGAGAGAGGGATGCGCAGATACAGATTGGGTCAAGAGGAGAACGAAGAAAAATGTACAAAGTGAAATCAAAGTAGCGACGAAAGGCGACAGCAAATTCGCGCCCAGTTGCAGAGGAGCAAAAAAAAAATATATATATATGCAACAACAGTAACAAAAGTGAAAAAGGGGGAGCAAAAGAGCAACGAGCTGCGCCATGTGTCATGTGAAGCAACACCAGCAACAACAACGTTAGGAACTACAAGTACAACAACAACAATAAGAGCTCTTTTGCTGGGCAGACAAAAGGCAACGACAGCAAAACAAAACAAGAAAGAAACGTTTTCTTTGGCACGCCGATAAAATTATACCCTTGTAGAAAATGCAAAGATATTTAGTATCGGTAAAATTTTTCAAATGTTTTTATATTTCTATCAAACATAATTTTGCAACTAAATAAAAAATTAATAACAGAAATGTACATACACATGTACACAGAAAAAAAATCCGGGATATTTAGCCCGAATTCAATCCGAAACGATGTCAGAGTGGGGTAATCTCGGATTTTCTTAAACCAAGTATGAAATACTTGATTTTTTCAATCCCGAATTCAATCCTGAAATTCTTAAATTCCGGCTTAAAAATTTGTATTAATTATATTATAATGTTTTTCGTTACGTTTAAATCTTTTTTTTTAAGTTTTATTTTGAACTTTTTTTAAAGATTTTGTTTAAGATTTTTGTTTTTTTAAACATTTTTTTTTTAATAGACATATTTTCTTAAAATTTTTTTTTTTTTAATTTTTTTTATTTTTACCTTTTTTTTTTTAATTGACGGGAATCGAACACAGACTTTTTTCAAACTGGAGTCGGCGACTTTAACCATTGAGCCACCGGACCGGTTGAAATGAGAGAGGCCGAGGAAGAATTTTCCTCTCGCGCTCAGCAAATGTGTATTTTCCCATTTTAATCCCGAGACAGGCTTGATTATTCAGCGTAATCCTGAATACAAACTTAACAAATGCGAGCTTAAATTAAGTATTTTATACTTGATTTTAGAATGGCATTTTTTTTTCTGTGTACATACTAATGCATGTAAGTATTAAATTTTAACTAATTCTTTTTAAATAATGAAAAGTTATATTTACAAAATAAATTGCTTGTTGCCTAATTATTAAAAAGTTAAATAAAAAATTCATAAAATTACATTCAAAAGTCAAAGAAAATATAAAACAATTGGGCTTAGGAATTTTTGAAGTCAATTGAAACGAAATGATTTTTAAAAATAAATTTTCAACCAACCGTTGCTATATGGTACAAGATATGTTCCAAGACAATGCTCGTTTCAAATGCGTATGTATGCATGTATGTGATTTCGAAGTTTGGTTGCGATACATTATCACGGTTGTTGATCGATCGTTTCTATGCCAGCTAATTGATATATGCTCTGTCTGAAGCAAAAGGACGTAACTTTACCTAGTTTCATTTCAGAAAACTACTACTAATACTGAGAGTTCAGTGTGCATTGTAACCGATGGACAGACTGAAAATTAAAATGCCCTCTGCTAGGGTATAGAAAACTTTTTAGCTGTTGCTGGTTTTTCGCTTTCTTTTATTTTTCAGAGTGGGCTCCCCCCGCCTCCCTTGGCGGAATGGCACGCCCCTGTGTTCACTTCGGCGACGCACAATAAAAATAAATAAATAAATCAAAGGCATTTAATTTCATTTCGTAGGCGCAGCCAGTGAAAGATTGTCCAAGAGAAAGAGAGAGAGGGGGATAGAGAGCAGAATGGGAGACGATTCGCTGAGTGCGTGACACACGCGGCGTATGCGTAATCGCAATCTGGCAAAAGGACATTTTGGGAGGGGATTGCTGGGGAGGGGGTTAAACTATTGGCAGGCAAACACACAGCAACCGATAAGCCAAATGCCGAGGAGTTGTTGCCTTTCAGCCATCTCCCTCCACCCCGTTCCATTAACCCCAAAGACACAGGAGAAGAAACCGAAAAGGAGGCGTGTCAACTTCAGTTTGACGCCTTTGTCAATTTGTTTAGCGTTGCCCTTTGTCCGACTTTCAGACATGGCGAAACCATGTGCCAATGTCAAGAACAGCCCTCATCATACATGTATATGTATACATATATATCTCTGTCTGTCCGTGTGTTTCTTTGTGTGTGTGTGTGTGTGTGTGTGTACGTGCCGCGTCTGCAAATGGAGCTTGTGTTGATTTTCGCTATCAGGTGGCAATTTATTTAAACTGCGTTTACATTTGAAATTTCCCAGGTCAAGTAAAAATTAGAGTGTAAAAGTAAAACATTGCCTAGCCAAAAGTTGTTTCCAACACTGAATTAAGTGACCAAAATGGCAAGAAAGTTGCAAACACTACTCCAGAGTGGGTCTAGACCTATAGAACTATGCACTAAAAACTAGGCTAAAATAATCACAAAGACAATCCAGTCAAATTTTGGGGGAATTCAGCGGATTGATATCACTTTGAGTTAATGAGTTTAAGTCCGATGAAGTGAAAAACGATAATTTTTTAACGCTTAGTCTAGATTCTAAAAAGTAAAAAGTGGAAACCAGAAAGGGCCTGAATATGTAGGTGAAAGTTCGATAAAAATCGAAAGCAAAAGTTCAACTATTATTAAACATAACTATAAATAATTTGTAAAGTTATTCATACATTTGAATACTACTCGTAATTTTAGCAATGGTTGGAATAAATATAATATTAATTGCTGATGGATGTAGTTAGTGCAATATCATTTGAAGAGTCGATTATCCGATCAATTGTGACTCTAATAATTGTCGCTTTCGAGACTATATAAAGATTAGAGACAAATAAACAGAATTACTCGCAATTTATTGTAGGACTTTTACTATTAGTACTTAAGTATCATCACCTTAAAAAATGAAGAATCGTTTATTTTTTATTATCAAATGTAGCGAAGAATTTTTCGCAACGTGAGAAGATCTATTACATCCATTAATGCGATCGATATTTGTACCTTTACCTATATTACCGAAAGTGCGAATAAAATGTGTTTATATTATAGAATGGATCGCTGCACTAACAGCAATATAATGTTACTACAAGATTCCATAAGGTTCCGAAAAAGAAATAAATTTAGAAGAAGTAGAAAGAGAAGTGAGACTAATGGAATTATCGTATTGTGATGGTTTTCAAACATCAAAATAAAGTGGCAAAGATAAGAGTGTAATATTACGACAAGCAGCTGTTTCACTCCCCCTATAGTTATGACCATTGTGGGGGCAGAGGTATAGGGGGAAAGAGAAGTGATGAGAGGGGAGACGGAAGTGATACGATAAGGGGAGAGGATGGAGGTCAGCTGCAATAGGCTGGTGTTGCAAGACAGAAACGTACATATGTAAGTGCGAGTTGTATATGAAGCAGCTTGTTAATGTCAATTGCCAACTCTTGTGTCAGACACACACGCACACACACACATACTCACTCACATACACACTCGCACGCTCGTGAGAGATGATGTGTAATAGCTCGCCCCAGCCGACTGGTTCCCCCAACCTTTTGACATTGCCAACAGCAATGGAAAATCTCCAAAGCCCATCGACAGGCTTTTTTGCTAGCTGTTTATTTGACTGACTGACTGACTGAGTGACTGACTGAGTGACTGAGTGAGGGAATGACATTAACAGAGCTGTAGATTGAGGCGTCATTGCTTGTATCAATGTGTGGAGTCTCGTCTTTTGACTTCTGACAGCAAAAGCAACAACGCCAACGGCATCTTGACAATCCCTCCCTCCCCTCTTCCCTCTCCCCACATAATAGGCTTGACAAATGCCTGGGCCAACTGTGTCGCCAAAAATGTTGTTGGTAACATTTCCTAAGTGAATTGCCCCTTTTCTTTACGCATTTCCATCATCTCCATTCCCCTTTGTTCCCACTGAGGCAGAAGTTGTTCCAAAAGTGTGGAGAACACGTTTTGCGCTCGCTTTTCTTTCATTTTTTCTTTTGGGGCAACTTTGCTTTGCTTTGGATTTGATTCAGTTCGTCCGTGGCAAATACTCGTACCCGTCAGTTTTTTTTTGTTTCTTTGTCAGATTCCGTTTGATTGCACCATACCGCTCTCTATACGATTTCGGTTTCCTCTTGAATTCTTTGGGTCAACTTTCCGGCTGCTTAAAAATTAAAATTTTATTTGCTACTAATTTTCATTGGCCTGTTTACTTTAGGCCCTTTTTTTCTTTATTCCGCTACTTCCAGGTCCACTTAATAAATGATGCAACTACCCATAAATGCGCTATCAAAACGTATTCAAACTTTCTTATAATACTGTCAAGGGAAACTCGACATTACATTGTGTGCCCAAATTAATGAGTTGACCAATCGCATTTCCTTTGGGGATTCGACTTTTGAGTTGTGTTCGTGCATCTGCACATTAGACGTGTTTCGTCTATCAAGAAAGGAGCAGAGATCCTCTAGAAAACATCAAGTGAGGAGGCATAGAAAGTATATTTTAAGACACAAACTGCTTAGACAGACATATAAACTAAAGGATTTCTTCAAGATATTATGTATATATGGGTGTCTTTTTCTGGAACGAGAACGCGACATTTGTACGTCTTTAAATGAAAAACAATTAGCTTAAGTTGACATTTTCAAAATTGTTTTCTCGCGTGTTTAATGCATTTGAAGACTTGTCGTTTTCGAATCATTTGTAGAAAACAATGCATAGCGAACGCGACCAAAAATGAAAGTCATGTTTGACTTAATCTTGAAAAAAGGAAGAGTCTGCGAAATGTAGCGATTAATTTGGAGAAAAAATACTCTTAAACCATAATAAAATAATGTAGTTTTCCATTTTAGGAATAGTTTTGATATGTTACCATTATTTTATTTATTTTACAAATTTTATTAGTAATTTACAACGCTTCTGCCAAGAATTTGTTCATCAAATTTTATTCGATATATCGAAAACAGCTTGTAAAACTTGTTTTGAATTAAACATTCAATATATTTCTATGTATTAAAATGGTTCATGCTACAATCTTACTATCCTACTTATTGTGATCGATAGAGTACAAACGGTCCATTTTGAAAGCACATTTTTAAGAAAACGGCCAAAAATCTACATGTTCAGCCTATTGAATTTGTTCTAGCGCATATTGCTTAAATACATAACTTGAATACATTTTTGGAAGAAAATTTTACAAGATGTGAATTTCTGATCAATTTTACGTTTTTGGGTGAGGTGGACCTTTTTCTGGAAATTCCCAAATGTAAACCATAATATCAACTACAATATAAAGCAGATTATTGAGTAGAATATTGACTCGGTAGGGAGTAGTAAGGCTATGGAGTATAACAAATCATTTCTATTCCTTATCTGATGCCCAAGTAAGCAGCAAGAGGAGATATAAACCGGATCAAGAACTCGATTATAAAGCAAGCTAAGAAATCGCTTATGAACTTGAGTATCTAAATGATTACAGCGCATTCTCTGGCCCATAATTTGGGTCATCTGCGAGCTCATTATCCAGATTCTCTGCTTAAATGTTTGTGATGAGAAGCACTCAGGCTGGGTGGCTGAATAACTAACTGGTCGACTGGTTGCCCGGTTGCCTGCTTCATTGGGTGGATGACGCTGCAACGAAGGCGTCATTAGCTGGCCAATATTGATGAAGCCATTCGCCATTGGCCATTGGCCATTGTCCATATATCAGAAATTGCAGCTCGGAAGGCTAATTATTCAACGTCATTGACATTAATATTGCAACGGGCGGGCGAAAGGAAACTTGAAAGCTTTGAAGCTGTTGTCCTTGTCGATTATTTAAAAAAAACCTCTTTACGAGGTAAAAGTCTAGTGACGAAAACATTTTCATGCCCCAAAATTTCTGATATCCAATTTTGTGACGAATTATTTTAAGTTTTACATATAAATTATTTTAAGCAAAATTTTGGCACTCGGCACATTGCGCTAAAATGTATCAATTCTTCATACCAAATAAAACTCATTCACTGTTTTGCGCAGTGCCGAATGCAAAAATTTTGCTTAAAATAATTTATATG